>OLKM01001756.1:57491-100328 GCA_900291075.1 Melanogrammus aeglefinus | reverse complement strand
GGACATTAAACAAATAATGAATGAAAAAATTGGCTTCAACAAAAGGATCTCAGGAAGGGGACAGATACAGGAAGGCAAAGACACACAGAAAAATATCTGGAGGAACTAATCAAGGCCTAATGACTCTACGAAATGTGGAGTGCCATGAAAAACATGGCAGGCGATGCCACAGTAAACAACACAAGCCCTTCATAACAACTGATGAGCTGCATCGCACTGTGGAGTTTAACTATTCACACAAGGTTTCGAAGTCTCTGGACTGAAGAAAGAATGTACCGACATCCCTCAAGTCAGTCCGTTGTGCACCCTGATTACAGGTACAGATACTTAAGTAGTGCAGGGTGGCCCAGGCGTTCGACAACGTCAACCCACGGAAGTCCTACGGGTCCTGAATAACATCACAGCCTCTGTCCTGAATGATGTAACAGGAAGAGTTGCCAAAATTGTGTGGCAGTCATATTCCTATGGACACCTACACCCACTGCCTGGAAAAACCTCTCATGTGGATCACAACATCTGGCCCCTTGCTCTCACAAGTCAGTGCAGAGTAAACTGGACCAATATCAATTTGCCTATAAGTGTGGCCGCAAAACCGATGATTCCGTCGCTACCCCTTACACACTTTGTCCTTAAACACCTGGGCTTACCAAAACACAAAACCATATGCTATGAGTATTGGTTTATTGAGTACTCCTCTGCTTTCAATCCCATCAAACTGGATTTACTTCCCTCCAAAATACAAGAGTTGGACATTAATCCATACCTTTATTCATTGATACCACTCTTCCTCATCCGTAGGCAACAGCTGGTCCAGAGTTAACCATGATCTCGCGAAAGCCAGACCAACAACTGCAGCAAGTAGAAATGGTCTGGAACCACCACGCTATTTAGAGCCGTCTATCCGGGGGAAAACTGGGATGGCCTGTTTTTTATTTCTTTAAAACCATTCACAATTGTCTAGGGTGGGGCTAACCCCGGAAGCAGCACAGCGGTGTCCATGAGGGGGGAGCACAATACGGGGAAAGCCCAGCACAGAAGGGGAGGCCTAGGTGGTGGAATCCGACGCTAGCGCTATAGAGGCTGTCCATATCCGCCTCAGCCAAGACTAGAGTTAACAAGACGACGCACTCACCCCCCCCCCGGTCACAACGAGCAGTAGAAGGTGTGTGAGCTCACCACAGCTTTTCACAATCTATACCAAACGATTACCCCCATCAGTACCCCTGACCATTACCCTCATCAAATCTTCGGATGAATACGGCACTGGTGGCCCTGATGCCAGAAGAGATGTAGCCTGACCTGTACTAATGAGAGTGTGAAGAGATTGGTCCAATGGGGAGAGCAAAAAACCCTCACAATGAATCCCATCAAAACAGAGGAGGTCATTTTTGGCACAGTTCAACACACCCTGCGCACCCTGCTCCAAGGCATAATTCATGACAAACCCATAAAACAGTCAGCATCCTTCAAATAGTTATAGGATAGAATGTGGATAGTGTCTTCTCCCTGGCCACAGCCATTGTGGATTACATTTGCAACAAAGTCCAACAGAGGAATTTATTTATTGAGAAGACTTAGAATCCTTTTTGGAGCCAGTAAGAGGACATCCTACATCAATTCTTTACATCCACAATACAAAGCATACCTGCAGTATTGGGGGCAGTTTTGTTCTGTGGCCTCTCTCTGTTAAAAAACAGGATACTAAGGACTTCTGAGCAATTTTGCTCAAAGCTGGTGGGCCACACAATGGAGGTTCACTTCTTTGATAGTTTCAACTAAACACATCCTCACGATGGCAAGATTGCTTTGGACCCCTCTCATGTCTTAAATAAGGAGTATCAGCTCCTGCCATCTGGAAGATGCTTTAGAATGCCTAGCTGGCAGGAGAAACAAATACACAACACTCTTTTCTCCCTCCATTCCGTATCATTGCTCAACCACAACAGGGAAGAGTAAAGTAGACTCCACATACATCTCACATGCAAACACACTACACACTCCCAAATATGACTTTAACACACCCAAGACGAACATCTATGGCCTTTTCATTTATTGGACTGTGAGTACCGTTCAGATCGGATTCGCTTTCACAGGCCCACGGGACAGTTCACCACCCAGGGGTCCATTTTAGGCCCAGTCCTCTTCTGCCTATACATGCTCTGTCTAGGTAATATAATCCGAAAGCATAACATCCTCATTTCACTTTTATGCAGATGACACTCAATTATACCTTCCTCTTCAGATCTGCAGACTCGCTAACAGACCCTCCTTGACTGCCTTCTGAGGAGGTAAAAGTTTGGATGGGAAGTAACTTTCCTCCAAACTAACAATGACAAAACGGACAGTCATTAATATTATGGCGCCTTCAAAATCTAAAAGTCCCTCACACGGGCCAACCAAGGTATTCTCTCCCCTATGTCAAACTCCACGTCAGAAACCTGGATGTCATCTTGACTCAAATTTTTGCTTTGACAAGCTAATTGCTGCTGTAGTCAAGAGCAGTTTTTACCAGCTCAGAGTCATTGCTTAAGAGGAAACCCCATTTTATCATTTCACAATCTGGAAAAAGTAATACAACGCTTTCATTACATCACACGGCTGGATTACGGCAACTCCCTTTAACCTAGGACTCCTTCACTCACTCCTCTCTTCTCGCCTTCAGCTGGTCACGAACTCCACAGCAAGGCTGCTGACTGGATCCAGAAAGCGGGATCATATGAACCCCCCATCCTAGCTTCCCTCCACTTGGTGCCCCATCCCAGCACAGAAATTTCATTTTAACCCTAATCCTACTATGGTTTTTAAAGCCCTTATATGGCCTTGCCCGCACTACATTAACAGAGCTCATCCATCACCACTCAGCTCCCAGGTCCCTTAGATCACGTAGCCATGGGGTCTCCTGCACGTTCCACACGCACTAGATTAAAAAAGCAGAGGGGGACAGAGCTTTTGCTGTGGCTGCCCCCTGCATTTGGAATGAAACTGCCGCCTTCAATTAGAGACGCTACTTTCCGTCACAACTTTTTTAAATCTAGGCTCAAAAACACACCTCTTCTCCCTGGCTCTTTCCCCCCCTTTTATGATAATGTTGTTCTTTTTATGTTTTTTCATGTACTGTCTATGTATGTGGTATGTGTTCTTTTATATGCCTTTGTCCAGTGAAAACTGTTTTTAAATGTGCCTTATAAATAAATTGTACTTTCTTACTATTACGATACATTATAGCTTACAATTATAAACATCACCTGATAAATTCTTGTTCGTGTTCAACCATCCGCAAGCAGTTCTAATAACTGATTCATCTGATTCAGCAATGAAGCGCAAAGAGGTCCATGCGGGCATCCATATTTGTTGTTGTTATGAAGTCGAGTCTCACGAACAATCAGTTTTTTCGGTTTTATGTCATAGCCTTTGAACTTCTGAGGGGCGTTCCCTGAAAACTCTTTTTTCGGAAGAAGGGAAGGTTTACATAAAGACACGTAAGAGCTTCTGAACCTCCGAGCTGTTTTTAAGGGGGCAACAGTATACTCTCAGAATTTCAAAAGGGGGTGTGCCTCCGTGAAATGCCGCAAGAAAACCTGGGATATTTCCCCACTTGCAACTCGGAAGGCTGGTGTCCGAGGCATCTGTAACACACCATAAGACCTTGGTCGTCTCACAACGGAACAGCTGCTCTCGTAACACGTTATTGGTCAAAAAGACAGGAGGCAAAACTTTGGATGGCCGGATGGCATTTGAGTCACATTGTGGTGTGTTCCAGATACCTCGCATACCACCCGCAAGAGTTGCAACGGGGCAAATCTCCCCGTTTTGATTGGTCCCACTCAGGATTCTGAGAGAATACAGATTTCAGTGATGCTGCGCCCCATTTGCATGGTTAGACGCGATAGCCAATCAGCGTTGAGCTTGACCCGATGTCACTGGCAGAGAGACAGAGCCGAGGACGCACAGAAGCAGAAACAACATGGACGACCAAGTCATAGTTTCAGTGTGTGCTGAAACAATGAGGAGGTGGTGAAACTCACCCAGCTGTGAGCGCCTATGGAGGATTTCATGCACTAGAGTTTAGATTCTCTGCCCGAGCCCGAGCCCGAGCTTTTGTGTTTACAGCTCGAGCCGACCCGCGGGCCGGGTAGGGGCGCGAAGCAAGACATCGACGCGCACTGTCGGGGCTTATTTTCCCGATAATGACCGGTGTCTTATCCCTTACATATATATTCAGCAGAGTAGGCCTAAGTAACAAATGTGTACAAAGTTACACATGTATTTAAAAAAATGTCGGGTTGAAATCAGGCTCGGCTCATAATTACAGTTAATGTGTAGGGCCGGGGGGGCTCGGCAGAACGTGCACGGGCTCGGGCCGGGTCGGGCTTGATTTTCTGGGATCGATCATGCTCTACCATGCACCCAAACACGGCGGCGTTAGGGTTTCCTACTCTCCTCGAACTCCGACAACAAATACAGAGCAGCGATGGTGGTGATCTCAGCCATGTTTGTGGAGCAAAAGAAAAGTAGCGGGGGGAAAATTCGTTCTGGGCGGGCTCATCTGGCTGTGTAGCGCGTTAGGCACGTTGAACCATTTTTGTGACACACAATGATCCAGCATCAGGTAAGGCGCGTTACGCGCGTAAGATTACGTGCGTAACGCGTTTAGTGTGGCCTTACCTTAATGCGCCTAACGCGCTGCTTTAGCGTGTGTAACACACCTACGCGCCTAAACCAATGGTTCCCTCTGCAAAAATGCTGATTTTCTAAGCCTCTAACATGCGTAATGTGTTCAGTGTGGTCGTACCTTAGACGAGTTGCAAAAGTATCCGCAAGAAAAACTAATTCTGAGACTCGCAGCAGCAGATTCCAGCAATTGTATTGATGGAATTGTGCTCGCTCAATAAAATGCTCATTGAAAATAGCGATCTATATAATTTCATTTGTGAGGAAATATTTCACAGAGGTGCAACTACTGATGCTTTAGTTCACATTTGGGTTTACGACTGCACAAATTTTGCACACAGGTGTGTGAATGTGTTTTGCACCAACTGCGCTGCAATGATAGCAAAAGTGTCAAGTGCATGACTCTTTGAAGTTGTGATGCACAGAATAGGATTTGTGCATCGGTAACAAAGGACTTGTGAACTCGTAGCCCCTATTTTGTGTTTACAATTTACTGTTACAAATTTGTGTCATAGTGTACACATGCAAAATAAATATTTACGACTTCAAATTTACTGTTACCCATTTGTGACTTTATTTACGCATGCTAAAGACTTTTGCTACAATAATGCCTTCATAGGGGGGCTGCTCTGTGTTGTAACATCCTCAATGGCGCTGTGCATTGTGTAGTGCTCCCTGTTGTGAAATGTTGCTGTATCTGACATCTGTAAATTATGCTTTAATTGCTACAGCAGGGAGCACCGTTAGAGAGTGGAACCATACTGCCAATCTATAGTAAAATACTATGCAATGCAATGGTTCAATCTGTGAGTGGTATCTGACCGAACTGCAGTACCACACTACCAACCCTTCTACTCCAAATGCGATGTCAACAGCATCTTTCTCTTTGAATGATTTGCTATGCAGAAGGTTTTTCGCAAGGCTGCTGAGTATCTGACATTTTGAAAGATGTCCACTCAGTTGTGAGTTGTTTGTGATTCTGCACAGGTTAAATTGTGCATTCTTCTACCTTCTACATTAATTTGCTCTTTAAATTGCTTCAGATGACATGCGTGACAAAAAGTACCTTTTTTAAAGCATATCATCACAGCTCTGCAAATATAATGTCCATTATAATTGACCTCAGATTATGCCAGAGGCCACATTGCTTTATGCCTCCTATGACGGACCAACCATCCTGAACCACTGGGCCCAGTACCTTCAGAGAACATGAGGCCACCGCTCCAACACAGATGTCACCCTTTTTTTTCCTTTATGATTGGTCCGTTTACAAATAAAGGCATTTATGACCCCCTTTTGGTGGAGTCTATTGCAAATAGACCTTCAAGCTGAATTGATTCCATTGTATGAAAGAAGAGATGATTAAGCATTATGGTTCAAAAGGGGAATCATACATAGCCACCATAATTAAGTAATGTGCTTACAACATCATTTATAATAACAGAACACTAAAAAACACAGGTTTTTCATGACTATAATGAAACTGCAACGTTGGGAGAAACGAGCCAATGGTAGTCGGCCATGTATCGCCACAAGCCAATAGGAAGGAGATCCCTCCTAGGGGGTGGGTTCCGCCGCGCAATGGCGGATACCAGCAAGCCAATAGGAAGGAGAGCTGGTCTAGTGGGAGGAGCCCGCCGCACGATGGCTGCTACCAGCAACGAGAATTTATTCGGAAGAAAACTATCTTGGGTTTTGTATACACGATTTAATATGGATTTCAAATCGTACTGGACGTTTGTGTTCATTATCGTTGCTGTTGGCCAATCATTTGCCAACGACGACGACCATCATGAAATGGAAGAGTTCCTGAAGAGGGAATATTCGCTATCGAAGCCTTATCAAGGTATTGTAACAACACCGGGTCTCAATGTGTGAAGGCAATGAGGCTGGACCTTCGAGATTGTTACAAAAGCTCGGACATACCGATAATGACAGAATATTATTCTTATATAAATGAACCTATTATATATCTACCTTCATTGATCAAATACAACGTATTCCAGTGTCTTGTAAATAATACATGAAAACGTTTGGACCGATCTATCCATCTGTCTATCTACTTTAAAACGATTTGATTGTCGATCTATCTGTACATTGACACGTGTATATATCTATATATATCCAGCTCTATACTTTAAAACGGTATAGAGCTACTTTAAAACGGTTACACATCTATCTAATGTCCTTTACGCATAGCCTGTGACTGACTGAATAACAAAGTACTCCAGGGCCTGTGTGACAGTCCGTTATGCGGGTATCTTGGGCCCATGTTTCTGCTTTCCATGTGCCCAGGTGTGGGCTCCTCAGGCTCCTCCCACTGGGAGTTGATGGGTGATTCCATGGTAACCACAGAGCAGGTGCGCCTCACCTCAGACATGCAAAGCAGACAGGGGGCAGTGTGGAGCCGAATCGTAAGTACACCTGGGGAGTGTCCCAAGACGCCTCATTTCTATACTTACTTAGAATTGGAGTCTCCTATTCACCCCATAAACTGTCTTATTTAGCCTTGCCATCTGAAAGACTGGGAAATGCAGGTGCATTTTAAAATCCATGGCCAAGGCAAGAAGAACCTGAATGGAGATGGGATGGCTATTTGGTACACCAAAGAACGGATGCAGAAAGGTAGACCTTTGTGTTGTTTGAGCTGCTACTGTGACTTCTACAATACCAAATGTATTGCAAAGTAAATACATACTGCTCCTTCTTTAGGTCCTGTCTTTGGAAATAAAGATAACTTCACTGGCCTGGGTGTGTTTGTGGATACTTATCCAAACGAAGAGAAGCAGCTGGAGGTACGTAGCAATAGGATGATCAACTTTGAATTTATAAAACAGCCTGGTAAGATATTAGTTACGGCTACTTAAGAATGGGGTTTGGAGTTTGGGTCAGAGTGGACTCAATTAGATCTGTGCGTTAAATTAACATTCTTATTAACGTTCTGCTCTTTTCTTGATGCTAGATTATTAAATAAACATCTGCCTAATTCAGATATTTGATCCCAGTGAGATATTGTGAAAAGGCATCAATGTTCTCTCAGTGAGATGTAAAGGGTCCTCTCTTTGTGATTTCCTTTGTGCCCCTCACCTCCATGGAGACAGGCACAGAAGAAGAGATACAGTCCTCGCACACAGGTGATTAATTTTCCAATATACTGTATATAACATGTTCACTGTATTCATATCAAAGCCCGATATACACTGCTCAAAAAAATAAAGGGAACACTTAAACAACACAATGTAACTCCAAGTCATCACATTTCTGTGAAATCAAACTGTCCACTTAGGAAGCAACACTGATTGACAATCAATTTCACATGCTGTTGTGCAACTGGAATAGACAACAGGTGGAAATGATAGGCAATTAGCAAGACACCCCCAATAAAGGAGTGGTTCTGCAGGTGGTGACCACAGACCACTTCTCAGTTCCTATGCTTTCTGGCTGATGTTTTGGTCACTTTTGAATGCTGGCAGTGCTTTCACTCTAGTGGTAGCATGAGACGGAGTCTACAACCCACACAAGTGGCTCAGATAGTGCAGCTCATCCAGGATGGCACATCAATACAAAGCAATACTGTGGCAAGAAGGTTTGCTGTGTCTGTCAGCGTAGTGTCCAGAGCATGGAGACGCTACCAGGAGACAGGCCAGTACATCAGGAGACGTGGAGGAGGCCGTAGGAGGGCAACAACCCAGCAGCAGGAACGCTACCTCCACCTTTGTACAAGGAGGAACAGGAGGAGCACTGCCAGAGCCCTGCAAAATGACCTCCAGCAGGCCACAAATGTGCATGTGTCTGGTCAAACGGTCAGAAACAACTCCATGAGGGTGGTATGAGGGCCCGACGTCCACAGGTGGGGGTTGTGCTTGCAGCCCAACACCGTGCAGGACGTTTGGCATTTGCCAGAGAACACCAAGATTGGCAAATTCGCCACTGGGGCCCTGTGCTCTTCACAGATGAAAGCAGGTTCACACTGAGCACATGTGACAGACGCCGTGGAGAACGTTCTGCTGCCTGCAACATCCTCCAGCATGACCGGTTTGGCGGTGGGTCAGTAATGGTGTGGGGTGGCATTTCTTTGGGGGGCCGCACAGCCCTCCATGTGCTCGCCAGAGGTAGCCTGACTGCCATTAGGTACCGAGATTAGATCCTCAGACTCCTTGTGAGACCATATGCTGGTGCGGTTGGCCCTGGGTTCCTCCTAATGCAAGACAATGCTAGACCTCATGTGGCTGGAGTGTGTCTGCAGTTCCTGTAAGATGAAGGCATTGATGCTATGGACTGGCCCGCCCATTCCCCAGACCTGAATCCAATTGAGCACACCTAGGACATCATGTCTCGCTCCATCCACCAATGCCACGTCACACCAGAGACTGTCCAGGAGTTGGCGGATGCTTTTAGTCCAGGTCTGGGAGGAAGATCCCCTCAGGAGACCATCCCGCCACCTCAATCAGGAGCATGCCCAGGCGTTATAGGGAGGTCATACGGGCACGTGGAGGCCACACACACTACTGAGCCTCATTTCGACTTATTTTAAGGACATTACATCAAAGTTGGATCAGCCTGTAGTGTGTTTTTCCACTTTAATTTTGAGTGTGACTCCAAATCCAGACCTCCATGGGTTAATGAATTTGATTTCCATTGATATTTGTATATGTATATATATATATGTATGTATAATGTATGTATATATATACTGTGTATATATAACCCTCCAAACTTCTTTCAAATGTATGACCCTTGAACTCTGACCCCAAGAGGATCTTTCCCTTCGTGCTGGCCATGGTCGGGAATGGCAGTGTGGGCTACGACCATGAGAGGGACGGTCGGCCCACTGAGCTGGGGGGCTGCAACGCCATGGTGCGGAACCTCAAACATGACACCTTCCTCTTCATCCGCTACATCCGCCGCAGACTCACGGTAAGAGATCGCAGTAAGAGGTCACAGTAAGGTTTCACGGTAAGAGGTCACGGTAAGTTAAGTAGCCATTTCATAATGTGATGTTCCTGTTGTGACATCCCAGGTGTGAGTGTCCACAAACTGGAAGGAGGTATAGTAGGGGGACTGGAGTTGAGCTCCCACTTGTGATGTCTCAAAGGTTTTTGAGACACCCTGGGGTTAAAATGGGGTCCCTTTTTAAATGTACCACCTTCATAAGAAGTTTGAAATTGTAACTGATGAATTTTATGGTTTGATTTGGTTTTATTTGATAAAACTAACAGAAATATCAGAAATGTTAGCAATAGAAACTCACAGCTCACAACCATAACCAAAATTCAACTCAACCAACAACAGAAATAAGAACTAGGAAGTTCTCAAACTGGACAATTGAACAACATAAAGAACTTGTTGTACTTAATACTCAACAGAACAGCTGGAGTACTCATGGTGAAGTTGGTTGAAACGATCCATAGAGGTGTGTAACGCTTTTCTGATCCCCAGGTCATGATAGACATCGATGGGCAACATGAGTGGAGGGACTGCCTGGACGTCCCGGGGGTCAAACTTCCTAAAGGCTACTACTTCGGAGCCTCATCTATCACCGGAGACCTCTCAGGTAAAAATAGAGACCCCCAGAGCCTCAAATGATAGGGGAAGGAACCCTGAAACTCATTTTTGTTTTCTTCAAATGTCCATAGGCAGGTTTTTTAACATGTAGAGGGGAAACCCTCTTCAAAATATGTTTTCTGCCCTAACACTTTTTCTCGAAGCCCGGTCCCGGAAGCCCTTCTGCTTGTGCAGGAATATTCATGATTAATACGAAGCACTAAGGGTTGCTTGTTGAGAAGCCTGATGGCTCAGGGGTAAAAACAGTATGTGAGTCTGGTAGGTCTTGTTCGAATGCTCTAATAACGTCTCTAATGAACAGTCCATAGCCGAGTGTCTGAAGTTTCTAGTGAACAGTCCATAGCCGGGTGTCTGAACTCACTAATGAACAGTCCATAGCCGGGTGTCTGAAGTTTCTAGTGAACAGTCCATAGCCGGGTGTCTGAACTCACTAATGAACAGTCCATAGCCGGGTGTCTGAAGTTTCTAGTGAACAGTCCATAGCCGGGTGTCTGAACTCACTAATGAACAGTCCATAGCCGGGTGTCTGAAGTTTCTAGTGAACAGTCCCATAGCCGGGTGTCTGAACTCACTAAATGAACAGTCCATAGCCGGGGGTGTCTGAAGTTTCTTAGTGAACAGTCCATAGCCGGGTGTCTGAACTCACTAAATGAACAGTCCATAGCCGGGTGTCTGAAGTTTCTAGTGAAACAGTCCATAGCCGGGTGTCTGAAACTCACTAATGAACAGTCCATAGCCGGGTGTCTGAAGTTTCTAGTGAACAGTCCCATAGCCCGGGTGTCCTGAACTCACTAAATGAACAGTCCATAGCCGGGTGTCTGAAGTTTCTAGTGAACAGTCCATAGCCGGGTGTCTGAACTCACTAATGAACAGTCCATAGCCGGGTGGCCGGATCTCTACGTGAACAGTCCATTGCCGGGTGGCTGACGTCTCTATTGAACAGTCCATAGCCACGTGGCTGAAGTTTCTAGTGAACAGCCCGTAGCCGGGTGGCTGTAGTCTCTAGTGACCATCCAAAGCCGGGTGGCTGAAGTCTCTAGTAAATAGTCCATAGCCTGGTGGCTGAAGTCTCTAGTGAACAGTCTATTTGGGGATGGCCGAAGTCTTTAATGATTTCCCATGCTTGGCTTGCACATCATTTCAAGTCACCCATTTGTTTTGATACATCCTGTTTCGGCAGACCTGTGGGGTTAACATGGGGACTTTGTCATCATGCTATTGATCACCTACCAAATTTTATTGTAGGTAGTTAGGCAGGCAGGCGGGCGGGCAGGCGGGCGATTGTGTTACTTGGCTTCACACAACATATTATACAACAGGCACTAAACACAACGGCATGTAGTAAAACCAGTAGGATAAACAGTTGCATTAATAAAACCATTACTGGTTCAAGGCCCTTATGACACCCAGTGTATCAATGTGGTGTCTCGTCAGACAATCACGACGTGTTGTCACTGAAACTCTACCAACTGACGGTGTTGCGGAGTAAAAAGGAGGAGGAGGAAGAGGCGGAGGAGATCACCATACCCAGTGTGGACAACCTGGAGCAGATCCTGAGTAAGCAAACCCGACTTAAGAACTACTTTGAGAGATCAACTAAATGCAAACAGCAATTTGCAGCATTGGCCTCCTTATAATAATGTCACCTTCCCATCGGTCGTTGAGTCACTCTGGTGCTTCTGACGTCTGCGGTCTTTGCTCTTTACAATTATTTTTTTTTTCTCTTTACTATTTTGTGCATTGATCTAAAGCGAAGATCTGGGATATTTAGATTTTATTTTAAATGCCTCATCAATCAGCAGGTAGAAGGTGTTAGGACATCTTTCTCAAGGAGGCCTCCAGGTAGATTTTAGGCATTGGTGGTTCAAACCCCAAACTTTTTGGCTTGTTTTCTGCCCTACATCCATGACCCCTAACGCTCTGGCCTTTCCTTCCCTCTCCGTCTCCCTCTCTCCCCTGGTCTCCCTCCTGTCCTCAGGGGGGGAGATGGAGGAAGGGATGAGCGGCGTGGCCATCTTCTTCACGGTGCTGTTCTGTATGCTGGGCTTCTTCATGCTGGTTGTGGTGGGCCTGGTGGTCTACAGCCACTGGAACGAGAGCCGGCGCAAGCGCTTCTACTGAGATGGGGGTCAGACGACAGGCGCTTCTACTGAGAGGAGGGTCAGACGACAGACGCTTCTACTGACAGGAGGCTCCACATGACGACAGACGCATCTGTTTGCTACTGTTCACCCAAGCGATAACCTGAACATTGCAAACTTGATGACACTAAGATGTTTCTTTTTTGCCCCGTTTCAAATATTTTAATATGTTTATTATCCCAAGGAAACACAATGACAGATGAGATGAAACGGTTGCAGCACAACGTTCAATAATCCCCCTTCAGGCATCATGTGTTAGTTACATAATTGTGTAAGAGGCCTGAATACCCTCTGTTGTTTCATGTATGCACCATTTAGGCCTTACAATTTCTAATACTGGCCATACAATTTATAGAATATTTATTTATGCAAGTTTATAAGAACCAGTATTTATTTCCATATGTGAACAGCTGTTTTTTTATTTTATTTCGCTGATATTTGTTTGAGCAAATGCATAGAGAGAGGAATAAGGGAGTATTGAGTTCAAATGTCTTGAACATATGTACTTAAGAGATGTTTCATGTATTGAGTATGATTAGTGGTCGCCTTGTTGCAGAGCACATGGAAACGGAATTGTGTTTTATATTAAGTTGCTGGAGATTTTATTTATTGTGTTATTTATTTATTCATTCAACCACAAGTGATCACAAGCACTGAAGGAAAACTTCATATTACCAGAACCACTATAACTTCTGATGAACCCCCAAGCACTGAGAGGTAACTTGTTCATTTTGAGGATGTCTTAGGATTCGGTTATTGGTCTGGTTTGGACTGAAGTCCAATGCAGGGTAGAGTCCTTATCTTGTTAACACATTCAATATCCAAACTAACTTCATGACAATTACTTTATTACACAGTTTAGTCTTTTCTTTATTTTTCACATGCATCTTATCTACTGTGGTTGAGTACACTGGATTCTGCCTTCGATGCATTGTGTGATTCAATGGATTCCGGGTTATTTATGCTATTATGCAATAAATACAGAAAGGTTTGGGTTCATGGAATTTAATCTTTTCGAATGGACTTGTCAAAACTAGGCGTGAGCTGTCAGTCAAAGGTTTTGGCTGAACAACGGGCAGCCAATTGTTGACCCAATAAAACGGTCCACAACAGTGTTCTATGAGTGGTTCCCATTGACTCAAAAAAATATTACGTTTTTTTTTGGTTTCCTCTCGTGCAAGAAGAGTGTTGCTCTGAGTTTGTGGTTTTCTTGCAGACAATTCTTCCATCCTGAAGCTGTGTTTCGTTTGTTGCCTTGTCTCTTCGTTCTTTTATTCTGAATCATTGAAATGGAATCCGTTTGCCTTGGGTTGTCTTTTATTTTTTCAGTTTAACACAACTATGTTGTTCTATAACAGTGCCGGTTAATTTCCATGTGTGATGGAAATCTTCAAAATCTATTCCATTCCAGAACAACAATACAGTGAATCCATGTTCATTTAAATCCTTGGTGTCAGCTAAAGGTTAAAGGTTTAGAGAACACTTTGTGTACAGGAAATACTCCATCTCTGGTAGTCACTTTTTGGGGAAGGCCAATGCTACCTTTCACGCAAATGAATACAGAAGAAAACCAACCCTTGGGCCCTAAATCCATATCATTCCTCATTAATACAGGGTCAGGGTTACTTAAATAACCTTAACCCTAACCCTCTCATATTTCTACAGGGTTTAGTTGGTTAATAACACTAACCCTGTCTAATTAATAATTTACACGGGTTAAAGGGGTTTAATAACACTTACCCTGTCTCAGTTATAATTTTGACAGGGTTAGATAAGATAGTCCTTTATTAATCCCCCTTGGGAGAAATTCACAGGTGACCAGCAGTACAGTGGGAAAAGAGAAGTGCGAAAACAGTATATATACAATAAATTGAATAATTTAAAATAAAATTCTAGTAAAAAACTTTGTATAAGATCAAATAAGCATACTATATACATGTAACTGTCCGTTTGTAGGTGACCTGTGTGTTAATTAAATAAATATGATGTATAATACAAGTATAAATATAAATGCCAAATGTGCAGGGTTCCTGAGGTAATGGAAAACATTTTAAATAAATAACAAGGTTAACAACAGGCAGTTATGAGGTGTGGGGTGTAGTCCTTAATCAGTTCGGGAAAAAAGATTCAGTTGGTTAATAACACTAACCATGTCTAATTAATCATTTACACAGGGTTATAGGTGGTTAATAACACTAGTCCTGTCTCAGTTATCATTTCTACACTGGGAAATATACCATTCACATCTATGTCAAATTGAAACTCTGCTATCGAAACCTAACAATCCTTTGTTAAAATATCACTGATGACCAAATGATACACACTTGTATCATATGAATACACTTTCAGATCAATAGCAACAAACTAGTCTACTTTATATAAAACACTGCAGTCTTTCATATTCACTGTTTTCACAACAACTAAAAAGTCAAATACTCAATGCTGTACATTGCAGTAGCCTTACATTACAGTTCATTTAATTCAGTTTAAGCAAAAATAAAACAAAAATACACTACTGTACTGTAAACAAAGGAAAACAAGGCAATTGTGCGTGGGTGGGCTTAGGGATCCTTGAATTGTGTGCCGAATCCATCCATGGATTGACCCTACCTCAATGTCTCCGCAGACCCGTTCAATTACCTACAGAAAAGGAATGCGGGCATGTGGTTGGCGGTCATAAACGCGCCATCTCCAAGACAAAAAAGATTATTCTATAGGTTTTAGAAATGGCGAGTAAGGGCTTCAAATTGTTTATGGTTGGTGAATCAGTTCTGGACCAGAACAACCTGATGGAATGGAAACTAACATTATCCGAGACAACGAACCTGGGCTGCTCTGATATTTCCTGTACAGCTGCATCATGAAGCGCATCTAGAAATGTGATGATATGTTGGGTAGAACTATTTTTGCATGATGGTGCACTTACCCTCGAAGGCTTATGGTGGCACACAATGATATATTTCCACCGCGCTGCCCCGGGACGTGCACAATTGTGCTTTGGCCTTTTTGTAGCTGGCTGATTGTTGTTCAGTTTTCTAAGTAAATGTTTTCAGGTGTGTATCTAAGTATTTTCAATTACCCAATCTGTTTTGTATTGTGAATAGATGTGTTTTCCCAATGGTACGCTGAGATCAACTTAGTGTTTTATGTATGAAATTGTGTGTAGTGTGCAGGAGGTGTGTTGCACAATTGCAGCAGTGCAAAGCATCGCTTTTTTTTAAGGTATGGTTACATGTGTTTAAGGTGTAGTAACACAAATTTCAAGCTGTCTTACTTTGGTCTAAGCATGTGTCTATTATCTTCAAGCAATTGGCGAAAACTGTAATTTATAAAAGGGTAAGGGTTGGTTATTAACACTAAGCCTGTTTTGATGAGGATTCTTTCTTACCAAAAATGAACGTCAAATAAATAAATAAAAATCCAGAGGCTGTGAGTTGAGCGCCAATATTTATGTTTTATTAAAAAAATAAAATACAAATGATGACCCAAGAGTATATAAGCCTTTGACTAAAACAAAGCAATCTATATACCATACACTTTGAACGCTTATAATTGTTGCCTAACATTTAATTATTCTATTTTTATTATTTTTATATTTTTGCTTGATTTTGGTGTGCGAAAAAAACCCTCCAAATATGAATAGTATGCATCTACATTGGATACTTTTTTTTGTTTTGGCAGAAGAAAAAATCTCACACAAATACACACACCAAAATGGCACCGACATCAGTTTTACAACATTTGCTGTGTTTCGGTAAAGAGAAAGTATAGTTTACATTTTGGTTGACATTCTATTGCGGAAGGGGACGTTGTTCAATGCCTACAAAAGACCAGGGGCCAGGTTTAGCCACCACTATACCACGGGCCAGGACTTATGAGTGACATAAGAAAACAGAACAGCCCAAACATTCCTAATCAAAAAATAAAGACAACCATTTCCTATTTTACCTGTCTGTTATTGTTTATATATTTCAACTTGTAAATGAATGGTGCTTTGTTTAAGAGGCAAACACGCTCTATCGCCTGCTAAGCTGCAAACACACTTTTCCACAGGCAGAACAGCATACCCTCTTTTCGTTGGATCCGGAGAGAAACCAAATGAACTCAATAGCTTCTGATGGTCTCACCCGTGATTCATCCAACAACATCACACTCAGAAGCCAGTCTTTTTTTTTTTCTTTTGCATATTTTTCTTGAAAAAAGTTAATTTTGAAGTATAGTACAATAGGGGAGACGGGAGATTGCTGGACATATTGCTTGTATATTTCTATGTAGCCTATGTATTGTAAATACATGACAAATACGATGGGGGAAAGAGATTGCAACAACAAATAGAAGGGGTTTATGTATTTTTGCATAGCCTTTTTTTTTCAAGTACAGTACAGTACAGAGGTATGTGATGCACGGGTGAAGAGGAAAGGATTACAGTGCTTGGGGGGAATGTTTGTGCCCAGACTAACAATGCGATCATAATGGGGTTTGGAATAATCTGAAAGCTCGTCTAGGACTTAAACCCTGAGAGTCGGACATACAAAACCGTTAACCTCATGATAAAGTTCATCAATGGATATTAGAACAGTGACTGAGTCGGACATTACAAAACCGTTAACCTCATGATAAAGTTCATCAATGGATATATAGAGACAGTGACTGGGGGGGGGGGGGGGGTGGGCGCTAAACTGGTGTAAAATAAGAAGATGATCGGGCTCGTCATATGTACGTATGTATGTACGTACGTACGTACGTACGTACGTATGTATGTATGTATGTATGTATGTATGTGAGAGAGCGAGGGGGGGGGGGGGGGGGGGGGTCTCTGGAGCCCAGGTGGACACATCACACACCTCTATGAACATTGAAGAAAGACGAAACTCAATAACTCTCAACGCAGAAGGCAGATGTAGCTTGTTAATTGAATATACATTGTTGTATACAATCACTTATTGTTGAATATAAACCATCACCGTGCTGGGAGGAACTCATTATCCCCCACAACCTGAACACAGGAGCCATGCGGGAGCATCCAACCCTTCTTAAGGGATGAGGTGTGTGAATAACTTACCATATAGCCCTTCATCTAGGTAAACTGTGAGAAGCCTTTTATTGGCAATTTTAAAAGTATAGCCCCCCATTTACTACCCCCGGAACACCTTTAAGCAATCATATAAACCAAACCTAAATGTATGAAAAAAGTTTCCAAAACAAAATTTAAATCATCGGTTTTGGATCTCAGGCCGACCTCAATACAGTCGTTATAAAATATCAAAACATCCCTAGGTCGCCCCATCTCATCCAAAGCATTTTGTTTTCTACACTTTATTCGACCAAACTAAAGCCCACCACCTCATACATGAATGTCCATATCTAGTGGTTCAGTTATAGTGGGTTGAGAACAGCCTAGAAGCCACTTCCTGTATCCAACAGGAAGACAAGAAGTGCTCTACAATAAACATGCTCTGCATGCCACACAAACAAACATGACTTGTTTCTTGCCCGAAATACAACAACAAACACCAAGCCACCAATTACTCATCACAGAACTGATCAAAATCATAATTTAAATCAACAAATTAATAAGGCATTCCGACATAGGTAGCACAAGTATTCTTTTCCAGTCCAAAATAAAAACCTAATCTACTGTGCAACCTTATGACAAGAAAACGGTTGCCTAATTACATAGCAAGGCAGCTTAAGGTGTATACATAGGAAATGTATGAAAAAAAAGTTTATTTTACAAGTTTATGCGGCCACCGATTAAATGTAATCCACACTGAAATACAAGCGTATCACTTCATCAAGTGTGGATGTCAGACAGAAGGAGACTACTCTGTGTTTGGGAGGACATCATCGTGCTGGGGCTGCGGTGCTTACTCAATACAAAAGCTAGACATAGATGTAGCTCTTTTCTGTGAGTATTTGTGTCGGTTTCAGCCCAATAGAAGACGCCTACTGTCTGACCTTGTCGTGGGTTATGAAAACAGGAAATGGGTCCACCGTCATCTTGTTTGATGAAACCCAGAGACCCAGAGAAAGAGTTGAAGGTGTTTTTTGGGAGATGGGGTGCTTCTTTACAATTCTTCTGTGAAATCACCAAATTCCACCACCATGCTTCTAATGACGATGCGAGCAGCATGCAGTTACTATGTGCAGCTTTACTAACACTCGCTGACGCTACCATGTAGCATGGACATTTCCTCTGTCAGCCCGACCACTACTGAAGAGAGAATACCACGGAAACCCTATGGCGCGTCCTCATCTAGGCTGCAGCAGTCATCCACTGCTGGTGACCGCTACCCCGCAGGGATAGCTAACTCTAGCTCACTAGGTGCTCACTGCATAAGTACACAGTTTCAAAAATATGGAAATATAGGACGTATGGATCTTAAACCTCGGTCGGAATTCAAGTGTTTGTGTGTGTGTGTTTGTGTGTAACATTGAGGGAAAAGCGTGATCACAGTCACGTGTATTCAAAACTGACATCAGTTTCCCAACTCTAGAGAATCAAGCAGACACCCTAGCGGTGTCCCTGTTGAATCAGAGCGCTGTCGGAGGGTTGAAGCCCATCTCCCGCTGCAGACACACCACACTTTACATCGCACACAACCGCAAGCAGGATCCTTATAGGTGAACTTTGCAGCCCAACACAACTCAGGAACCCCTCTCATTGGGTGAGGGCTGCGCCTGTAGTTGATCCCGCTGTGGTTTAAAGCAACAGCAGTAACAACCACCAAAAAGACCACACACACCCCAAGATAACAAGTCCCATCAAAACCAATTGTTCAAATTCAAATCGCTGTCAGGTGAAGCGCCAACCACATGACTGAAGCGGGTGTGAAGAGAATTAAACGGATTGATATGACGGGTGAAAGGAACCAAAAGGGTTCCCATGAAAGACAGTATGATATAGAAACTAGAAGCACAAGCAGAAAAGTCAAAGTCCAAACTCCTCTCCAAGCTCTCTCCTTTGCTCTCGTCTGTCAATCCTCTCTAGACTCCATATCCAACCGGTCCAGCAAAGAAATTCATGTTAAGATCCAAGATGGCGGGAATGCTCTAATGCTATGACCTCAGACATCAGCACACAGCTGATGTTATTACAGGGTCCACTCTTTGGTCTGGGGGGAGAATGTTATCAGAGGTTCTCCTGAACCCCCGCCGGGCATCACCGCGGCCTGTAGAAACCAAAACCTTGGGACCGATGCAATGAATCAGCCAAGACCAGAGGGAGAGGAAAACCAGACGGGAGAGAAGGGAGAGAGGAGTTTAAGCCCAACACTACAGCTTTTGGTTACAATCAATCACTGAAATCACCCCCCATGTTTTATCTGGGGGCACAGATTTTCCTTTTCTTCTGAAAAGGAAGCATCACTCCTCCTCTGGAAATACTTAATCTGTACAGCCATCCGTACATTTAGATTTTTTCCCAATCATCTTTCTTTAAAATCCCCTCTTCACGACCCTGACCGACGGTTGCCACGACGACTGCCAACGTTAGCTCTTGTTGTTGGAGCCTCTGTGAAGCAAGAAGACAGGCAGAGACATTATTTGAAACAAGACTCGGCAGCGGCAGTGGCCCAGGGCGGTCGGGTGGCCTAATCCTAGACCATATGGTCCCCCGGGCCGGCACCCGCTGTCTGGGGTCCCGGCCGGCTGGGATCCTGGGGTCTCAGGGCTCGCTTCTGGTGGTGCAGAGGCCCGGAGCAGCAGTCCCCCCCCGCGCTCCGGCACAGCCGCATCTCAGCGGCCCCCTGTGGCTCCTCCTCCTCCTCCTCCTCATCCTCATCCAGCTGGCACACACAGACCTCGATCCCAGAGTCGCCCGTCACGTGGCGCCGGCGGGTGATCAGCTCTTCCTCCTCTTCCTCCGCCCGCCCCGACGGCAGATGTGAAGGGCTGGAGGCTGCTGGTGCTGGTGGTGCTGGTGAGGCGGACTCAGTGGCCTGGGGGAGGGGCAGCACCAGGGCGGTGGCGGCTGCCGCAGGCTGATTGGCTGGCAAGGGGTGGGGGGGCGGGGCCTCGGAGTAGGGTGGAGGAGGAGTCGGGGGATGGCCCACAACCTCCTCATAGTCTGGGAGCTTACAGTCGTTCCAAAACCCTGTCAGAGCACATGGGACCAAATCAGAACTGGACCAGCGTGTCAATGATAATATCTTGAGTTGAATTTAGGATATTTTAATCTCAAACACTCTGGATAAAAGTGTCCACCAAATGGCACATACTGTTTTTGTTAGATTGCGAGTTATAGCGCCCCCTGTCATCAAAGTGGTTCTATAATTATTGGGACCTGCTTAAACACGGTTTCTATTCATGTACCAACCCTGAGTTATTCGCCTTCGGAATGTCTGGAGTCAGCATTTTTCCCCATTAACTTCCATTATAAAATATAGCTTGTCTAGCAGTGAGAAAATGAAAGTTGACCAAGCAATGTCATTTTGTTTGCTATCAAAACAAAACTTTCCACATAACCTAAGGGGGACGTCCTTGATGACCAAATCATACACATAGATTGTGTGCAATTTTGATTATTTTTAACATAATCAATATCAAATATTACCATAAGGTCGGGCATTAGTATCAGGAGCAGTAGGAGTATTTGGACCCAATTGTGGGTCACTTCGGCTTATGGGTCGGTCTTTATGGTCAGAGCGGTACTAAGCTTTTTGGAGACTCATTACTTCCGGTGTACAAAAGCCTGTTTAGGATTTCCCAGGTGTCCAGGTTTGTTGGATTTGAGCTTTTCTGCCCTTTTCCCTTTCAGAAATTAAATCATAGAAATGGCAAACTGTGCAACTCTTTGCACTGGGCTTGGTTTTTATACCTGCAACATTGTAGACGGTGATCATTTTAAAAAAAGAGGTGGAATAATAATAATAATAATAAGACACATGATTACAATAGTGTGGCTTGCTTTAAAACCACACTAATTAAAAAAAAAAACTGAGCTGCTGGTGATGTAGAAAGTATGACATTGTCTAGCCTACAGTGCTGTGGGTCTAAAATGCAATTTGCCAAATTCGACAAGTCTTGCTCGGTTTTAATACTTATGGCCTATAGAATGATGAATAGAGAGGACATAAGCGCCTTGTGCACTATTTTTTATTTTTATGTCAGCGATAGTAGGTTTAATCTTGATTATATACTGTCTGTGTGCGTTACACCCACACCGCAGTGCCACTGGCCAAGCTATATTTTGCCTGTTTAGTCTCGTAAGGAACTTTACTTACGAGGCTTTTGTCGGGATAAAGTTTCCAGAAAAATGAAGAATACGTTAGCATTTTTCCACTTGTAAATATTTAATCGCGATTGATGCCTACACTCAGATGTAGTCTATTCATTATTGCATGTGAGTGGCTTGAATAAAAAAGATAAACATTCAGAGTATGCACATTCTTCTAGAGGTCTCCATGCGTAGCTCCGCCTGCTCCCATTAACCAAGGTAGCCGGCTCCTTGACGAAGGGGGAATATACCCCCTCCACTTCACACAGGCAAGACAGTAAAATTGAAACATCTGCCTAGAAGCAAAATTTACACTTGGCAATGTAAAAATGCCTACAGATATAGCAATACATCATCGCATTTCTTCGTGCGCTACGAGAAACAATACACTGCCGCAAAATATTGATTATTTATCTTAAATATATAGTACCCAGTTAGTCACTGGGGCGGCCCTAATAACGATAGTTTAATTAACACATGAAAGAGGAAAACTTGAACGGAATTTAACTAACCAAAGACGAGGAATGGAACTGAAAAACAATTCTGGACCATGAATAAAGACAGCAATCCAGCACTTCACCTTTTCACAGTCATATTGTATTTATAGTTAGACATATATCGTGATGTATCGTTATAGGATCGTCTAACAATATATTGATTATCGCAGAATTGCTGTATCGCGATATTATCGGTATTGTGGGCCATGTATTGCACATCGTATCGAATTGTGAGGTACCCTGTGATTCCCACCTCTACTTTGTGATTCCCCTCGTTTAAAAACTAATGCTCCATAGGGAGGTGTCCCGCTGCCTGACCGTCGCCTTGGCAGATAAACATTGCTTAACACAATGGACTCCTACCACTGATTAAGTCTAAGTCCTAGTACCCTGCGTCAGATAGCTGTAATTCAGAGCACCAATATCTGTTGAAAACCCAATATATTTCTTCATAAACAACTACAAACTTCCAAACTTGAGATGTGTTTGATATACCACCACCGCAGTAGTATGCTGCTATAAATGTCCCTTTCAGATTTGATTGGGGATGGCCCGGCCTGGCGAGTTACTAGTTATAGTTAGCTCTATAGATAGTTATATATATAGTTCTATAAATAGTTAAATAGTTATTTATTTGTATATATAGTTCTATATATTGTGGCAGACGGCAGGGGTGAGGTGGTGTATCTGAATCCCACCACTATCTTCGGGCTGGGTCGGGCCGGGCCAGGCGTTTTTTTTTTTTTGTTTTCTATGCTATAAACAGAAATATTATAGGCCTATATATATTTAGCCAAATTATATTTGAGAACGTCAGATATAACAGCCCATGCATTAAAAGAAATGTCGGGTTGAAATCGGGCTCTGGCTCATAATTACAGTTAATGTGTCAGGCCTGGCCGGGCCTGACAGAACGTGCACAGGCTCGGGTCGGGCTTTCTGGGCCCGATTTAAGCTCTAATCTGACCCCCAAGCCTTACATGGACTTCCTCCCTGTAAAGAGGCAAGCCTGATGATCGTTATCCAGGAGTGCTTGGGGTAAAAGGGGAGAGCAGGCTACCACAGGACAAGAGCCGGAGAAAGAGCTAGGGGTAGCCAACAACAGACAGCAACTGTGGGACCTTTTGGGAGTACTCTATCACTGCCGACGAGAGAGAGAGGTGGAAGTAGACCTGGAGTGTTTAGGGATACGGATTGGACCCTGACAAGGGTGGATGAGCATTTTCCCACCCTGGTGGTTTGGTTTACGCGGTAACCTGTTTACCTGCTCTCTGTGTTGTGTGGTTTCATCGTTCAACTTGGTGCCGTGGAAACCCCACACCCACTGGCCCGCTACAATATATACAGTCCCCTCCAATAGTATTAGAACAGTGAGGCCTATTCCTTTATATTTGCTGTAGACTGGAAACATTTGGGTTTGACACCAAAAGATGAATATGAGACAAGAGATATAAATTTCAGCTTTTATTTCCAGGTATTTACATCTGGATCCGATAAATAACTTAGAAGATAGCATTATCTGTAAAGGAACACCCCATTTTTAGGGGAGCAAAAGTATTGAAACATGTGACTGGTGTGTTTTGTTGCCCAGGTGTGTCCTATTACATTGATCATTCAAACAATAAATAGTGCTGAATGTCTATGCTTAGTTTCAGATTTTAGTTTTGCCTGTGCAGACTGCAATTATTATGGTTAGAGGTGTAACCAACATGAAAACCATAGAGCTGTCTATGGGTGAAAAAGAAGCAATTGTGAAGCTGAGAGAAGATGGAAAATCCATCAGAGCCATTGCACAAATATTGGCAATAGCCAGTACAACCATTTGGAATGTCCTGAAGAAGAAAGAAACCACTGGTGTACTAAGTAACAGACGTCGAACAGGTAGACTAAGGAAAACAACAGCAGTTGAAGACAGAAACATTGTGAGAGCTGTAAAGGAAGACCCTAAAACAACTGTTGTTGACATCAGCAACAACCTCCAGAGGGCAGGAGTGAAAGTATCATTATCTACTGTTCGCAGAAGACTTCATGAACAAAAGTACAGAGGCTACACCAGAAGATGCAAACCACTCATTAGCAAAAAGAATAAGAAGGCCAGGCTGGATTTTGCCAAAAATTACAGAGACAAGCCTCAAAAATTTACAAGCTCATCTGTGAAACACGGTGGAGGTGTCACGTTAAAATTGTACCGGGGGCGAAAATTGTACCGGCCTACGTCATCGTTTGTTTACATCCTGACAACCTGCCCGGCAACAGACGACGCGATGCAGAAAACATGTTTCCAAACGACGAAATAACATAATACAGATAGCGGATCGCTATCTGTATTATGTTATTACAAATATAAAGTAAAAACAAGTGTTATCTAGCGATCCGTTATCTGTATTATGTTTCAAGAACCTTCCTACGTCATTTGACGCAATCGCCCGTTTCGCGGGCAAAACATTTGTCATTTGACGCGATCGCCCGTTTTGCGGGCACATTTTTTTATTGTTTCGATTAAACAATTAAATACAATACAAATATAAAGTAAAAACAATTGTTATCGCTATCTATCATAATACAGATAACGATCCGCTATCTGTATTATGTTATTCCGTTGTTTGGAAACATGTTTTCTGCATTGCGTCGTCTGTTGCCGGGCAGGTTGTCAGGATGTAAACAAACGATGACGTAGGCCGGTACAATTTTCGCCCCCGGTACAATTTTAATGTGACAGAGGCAATGCCATGGCTTGGGCTTGCATGGCTTCTTCTGGGACGGGCTCATTAATCGTCATTGATGATGTAACACAGGATGGCAACAGCAAAATGAACTCAGAAGTCTACAGGAACATTTTGTCTGCCAATTTAAAGAAAAATGCAACCAAACTGATTGGAAGATCATTCATCATGCAACAAGATAATGATCCAAAACACACTGCAACCCCCCAAAACAAACAACTGAAAGGGGCTGCGGTGAAAGCCTGGAAAAGCATCACAAAAGAAGAATCCACAAGTTTGGTGATGTCAATGGGTCACAGGCTTGATGCAGTTATTGCAAGCAAAGGATTTGCAACAAAATATTAAGTCTTATTATTTACTATAATTTATTTTAAATCTATCTGTTCCAATACTTTTGCTCCCCTAAAAATGTGGTGTTCCTTTATCCTTATCGGATCCAGATGTAAATACCTGGAAATAAAAGCTGAAATCTGTGTCTCTTGCCTCATATTCATCTTTTGGTGTCAAACCCAAATGTTTCCAGTCTACAGCAAATATAAAGGAATTGGCCTCACTGTTCCAATACTATTGGAGGGGACTGTATATAATTCTATAGAGTTCAATATATATTGAGTTCAATATATATAGTTGTATGTATAGTTCTATATATATATATATATAGTTCTATATATACAGTTATACAGTTCCACATAGTTATATATACTGTATATACATATATAGTTCTATATATTGTTCCATATAGTTCTATACATATAGTTCCATCTATACAGTTCTTGTGGTTCTATATGTAGTTCTATATATAGTTCTATATGTATTGTTCAATATATAGTTCTATATATATATAGTTCTATTTTTTTATATATAGTTCTATATATATTTTTCAATATATAGTTCTATATATTGACTTATATAGTTCTATATATGTAGTTCTCTCTGACTCACTCAGGCTGGGGGGCGGCGGGGAGATGAAGGAGCTGGACGCCCCCTGATAGGCCATGAGGCTGATCTCCCTCTGCCGCTGCTCCTGCTGCAGACGCATCTTCACCCTGCGGTGGCGGTACGCACAGCAGCAGCTCAGCATGATGAACAGAGTCCACACCAACCAGAACCCTGCGGGGAGGGAGGGAGAGGTGGGAAAGAGGGGAGAGGGGAGGGAGAGGGAGGGAGGGAAGGAGGGAAAGGGGGGAGAGGGAGGGAGGGAGAGGGAGGAAGAGGAGGGAGGGGGAAAGAGTAGAGCTTAGATCGGACCCAGAAAATCAAGCCCGACCCGGCCCGAGCCCGTGCACGTTCTGTCCGAGCCCGGCCCGACCCGACACATTAACTAATTATGAGCCCGAGCCCGATTTCAACCCATACATTTTTATGTAACTCTGTACACATTTGTTACTAGGCCTACTCTGCTAAATATATATGCAAGGGATAATGTATTGAATGCCGGTCATTATCGGGAAAATAAGCCTCGACAGGGCGAACAGTACACCGACACGCAGCGAAGGTGTGTTGCTTCGCCCTGAAGGGGCTTATTTTTTTACCAGCATTCGTAGTGTTGATCAGCAGACAAATAATTTGTCTGCAAAGACGCTGACGTCGCTTAGCAACGGAAGACGCTGGGGTTGACGAGTCACCGGACCACTACCCATGCAAGTGAACGGAGCGTTTCACGGCATTGAGAAGACCCGTGTAATAAAGGCCTATAATATTTCTGTTATGGCATAGATTTCTCCTCAGATTAGGCCAATAAACCAATGATAAAAATAAAAACGCTCGATCAAAGGCCCGGCCCAACCCGGCCCGAGGATAGTGGTGGGAAATATCGGACCGACACGGCCGATATTATGCCTGTATACATGCATAATGTGCAGTGGAAAAAATAACCAAGTGTAAACAAGGTTTGGATGGGACTCATGGTCGACAACTATTTTTCCTGTTTCTGTGCTAATACACCAAAACAAATTCCTCCAATCTGAAAGCTAACTTTGCCATAGAACTGATTCTCTAGTTTGCCTTAAGTACCACGTGTCTTGAAAAATGACAAGAGTAGCTACCTAAATTGTTTGTATACTTATTTTATATTGTCATCGTGGTTACCATCTATGTTCTGTTGACCTTCTGTCTCTTACGCAGCTGTAAATACTCAAATATTCCTTTGGGGAATCACTTTGGCCTTCACTGATTTCAGATTACGTAAGATTGTGAGTTAGTTTAGTTAACTGAAAATAGCGTCCAACAAAACATACCTTTACTATGCTGAGCTATGTGCAGGGACACTGCCAGGAATGCCACACTAGGCAATCATCTTGCCCTAAATTGCTATGTTGATTTTCCCTCCTTTCTAAAACATGTTGGCAAAAGGGTGTTTTTGGTTTTGTTTAGTTTTTAGCTTCTACAATTCTGCCCTATCCAGCATATACGTTTTCTGAAAATTGTTTTAGATGAAAGCATAAACATTTTTCAGAACTTCTATCAGACCCTTATCAGAACTTTTGGCCCAAAGTATGTACAAATGTGATCTTTAATCCATGTGACGATAGACATTGATCTTGAGACTATCAATTACCAATTCAAGTCATACATTGCAGATAATATGGTATACATAAACAGATTTGAATAGAAGATGTATGGGTTATGCAAATGTCTCATTTTAAAAGAACGCTTGAGAAGCTTGAACACTGATTCAAAGGTTCTCTAGATTATTTGAGTTGTGCACATCCCTCTGCTGCTATCACGTTACAATTAAATTGTCTCATTATCCAGTTAAAATTCATCACTGACGTTGTCTTTCCAAATGGGATTTCCTTTTCCAGTGAATGGTGACCTCAGTTCAGACGCGCCTCAAAGAACATAGAGTGTGTCTGCGTGTCTGTGTAACTTAATATAACGTTTACTTGACTTACACCACAGCTCGTAGTAGTAGGTGCAACACTTGGTTTCACCGCAACAGTAGCCCATCTCACAGCGGTATTGCTCATTGTTTACACCAAAACAGAACTCCTTTCCCTACAAACACACACACACACACACACACACACACACACACACACACACACACACACACACACACACACACACACACACACACACACAGTTGTAATAGTTAATATCATCAGAATACAAAAAAATAAATGACTTGCTGATCACATCTTGCATCGTTGATCCAATACAAGCCTTGGTTTGAATTCGTTTTTTGCTTACACATTGTATACATTACAATAGAATAGAACACAACAGATTCCAAACGATAGGACAGGAACATGTATGGTGGAGTTTATTGCTTGACTATGTACGAGGCCAAAATGTGAAAAAAATGTGGTATAACTGAAAGATTACACGGTAAATACAAACCCAATTGAGTTCAAAATCATCCAAAAAAAGTAATGTTTCCATCATAAGGTTGGCCTTGTTCGGCTAAATAACCAACAAGTCAGAACGACACATAGCCGGTTATCAATAGGAACAGCATCTCTGATACTGACACGGTGAATCGAAAGTTAACATTGTGTGACAATGTATTGCATTTCGTCTTACAAAATATATATATGACATTTTTACGGACGCCACTGTCGGGTCTTACGTCCCAAAAAGTTTAGAAAGCGAACCTGGTTCCTTAGAGGTGGAGACAAAACGCACAATAGAAGGCCTGTTTACAGCTGCGAACCACGGCCCACAGTGAAAGCTCCTACCGCCAATGAGCGCGAGCTCCGGCTTACCTGAACCAGACAGGCCCCGGCACACAGAAGAGCTACAAGGGATCCCAGTGCTTTCTGAGGCATCTCTCTGGCTCTTCTGCCGCTGACACGACGGGAATCATACAGCAGTGGAAGGCAACTTGTGAAGAAAAACAAAGACAATGCTTCTTGTCACGCTGGAAGCGAGAAGCCGCCTTTAGATCCCGAACCGTTACGTACAAGACATGTTTTGCTCAAAGTCTTTGAGAGATTGTTTTGTGCTGCCTGAGATGAGCATAGTCGGTAACGGTAGCCCACTAGAGGGCGCTTTGGAGTACTCAACTGGCCTCTGAAACAATGAGGTTAATGCAGATTAAAGTTAAAGTCATTCACAATCACAATAAAGAATGCATTACCACAAGTGAGTATTGCTTACCAAACTAGAGGCGTGTATAAAATATTAGTGATCGAATTAATGATCAACAAGTAATAGGCTATACGCTATGGCTTGACCTATGTAATTTATTTATATTTAATACCATACATAAATAGCCAACGTATTTGAATGGTCCCAGTAGGTGACTGAACAACCTCCACAACCTACGATCAACTGGGTTGCCTCAGTTCACGAATGAATGACGACTTTGTCATGTAATCACTCTGCTATCGACTTTATTATTGACAAAAATAAAAAATATATTGTGTGCCCAGATATATTTATAATATAAATATATCCGGGCACACAATATAGGCCTATATTTTTGTTTTGTTTTGTTTTTTTTACTCACAATCACAAAATCCTGACAGCGAATGTAACCATTCGCTGTCATTGAGTTTGTGATTGTGTGTCTTACAACGACAAAAAAATAAATCCCATAATTCCGTCGACATGAAAAGTGTACTTCGGAGTCGAGTCTGGGTTGAGGCGTTGACGGTGACATCAGGGTTGCCATGGTAACGCTCACAGCTGTTCCTTGGAGGAGAACAATCCAAGGGATCGAGGCTCCGACACTGATTATTATGATTGTTGTCAGCGACATGGGGAATTCAATGGTTGGTAATCAATTGTTTTGATGATGTAACCTATCCTTTATGGGCCTACTGTGAATTTTGACTTTGGTGTCTTTAACATTGGGAGCCAAATTCTTATTATTTTTCTTTGATTAACTCCAGTGATTAAGTGAATTTAAATAACTAGGTTATGCAAGGGATAATGTGTAGAACGGCGGTCAAAACGGTTATCGGGAAAATAAGTTTCGGCCTTATTTTCGATAATGACCGGCGACGTTCATTATCCCGCTTATTACACGGCTACTTGCCAAAAAAAAAACTTAACACGGTGTGTCTTTTTACAATTTATTTGTTACCAGCATTCGTAGTGTCAGCAGAGAAATATTACCCCAAAGACGTTGACATCGCTTAGCAACCGAGTAGGGCCTACGCTGGGATTGGTAAATTACCGGACTTCTTGCGGAGTGCTACGAAAGACAGCAAAAAAACAACTTTCCTTGACAGCAGTCATTATATGCTTAGCAACGGTGAATTAATTATCAAATTGCCTATAATTCACCGCCGGAAGGGCCCATACAAGTGAACGGAGCGTTCCACGGCATTAAGAGCCGTGTAATAATCCAAGTGTATTGTTGACCATTCTCTAAATGCATGAAACACAATGTAATGTTATGGAATTGTCTGCATTACGGCCTAGCAACAATGGTTCTGTGGTCCTTGTGTAATTCTGTGTGGCATTAACCAAAGCTTCCCTCTCACACCACTGTAGCATTAGCCCAGCACGAGGCTAAGCTGGGATGACCCAAGTCCACCATTGGCTCTATATATGTAGGCCATGGCAGCATGCCTGGCTGCTAAATCTGTGCTCTGATGGGTGTGCTGTTATGTCCTAACTACTACTACAATGAACACTCCTTCTCCAGATCGATCTGCTGACATCAAGGCCCAGGCTTACCTGGTACCTGATGGGTTAGTTTAAGGCTAAAATGATAAGGCTTCTGTCTGGACCTCTGGTACGTTGCTGTAACAACATGTGTCCGTGTGCTGACCTCAGAGATCTTCTGGACGCTAGTCTGGCCCTGTGTCACGTATCAACCTGCTTTTCCTTCTACTGCGTTTCTTTCTAACCCTGTGTTTCTGTGTGTGTGTGTGTGTGTGTGTGTGTGTGTGTGTGTGTGTGTGTGTGTGTGTGTGTGTGTGTGTGTGTGTGTGTGTGTGTGTGTGTGTGTGTGTGTGTGGTTCTGTTTTTTAACCACAACTGGCTGCCTTCAGGGCGTTTCTTTCTAACCCTGTGTGTGTGATTAAGTGTGTTGTGTGTGTTTGTATGTGTGTGTTTGTGTGTGTGCGTCCAAAAAACCTTTGTCTGTGTATATGTCTGCAAGCATGCATGTGTGTGCCTAAATGTGTGTATGTGTGTGTGTCTGTGTGTATATATATATGTGTGTTTGTGCGTATATGTGTGTTTGTATATGTGTGTAGTGTGTGTGTGTGTGTGTGTGTACGTGTGTGTTTGCGCGCGCGCGCGTGTGTGTGTGTGTGTGTGTGTGTGTGTGTGTGTGTGTGTGTGTGTGTGTGTGTGTGTGTGTGTGTGTGTGTGTGTGTGTGTGTGTGTGTGTGTGTGTGTGTGTGTGTGTGGTTGTTTTTTAACCACAACTGGCTGCCTTCAGGGCGTTTCTTTCTAACCCTGTGTGTGTGATTAAGTGTGTTGTGTGTGTTTGTATGTGTGTGTTTGTGTGTGTGCGTCCAAAAAACCTTTGTCTGTGTATATGTCTGCAAGCATGCATGTGTGTGCCTAAATGTGTGTATGTGTGTGTGTCTGTGTGTATATATATATGTGTGTTTGTGCGTATATGTGTGTTTGTATATGTGTGTAGTGTGTGTGTGTCTGTGTGTGTGTACGTGTGTGTTTGCGCGCGTGTGTTTGTGCGTTTTTTTGGTGGGTATTGTCCCCCCGAAATAAGCTAGGGACTGGTAGGTATTCTCCGCAGGCAGAAGAATACTCCTGAACAGGAGGTGTAGTTATTACTGTTGCTCGGGCTGGACAGTACAAGGAAGACCACTGAGGGCATAAAGCCTTATCACCCCTACACAAGAGAACACACAGACACACACACACACACACAGCCACATCACCACACACACCAGAGCACACACAGACACACACACACACACACACACACACACACACACACACACACACACACACACACACACACAAACACACACACACACACACACACACACAACCAACTATACTCCCCTGCACACACTACCCCACACACATACAACTGGATGTGGTGGTTGGTGGGCTACTGCTTATGTTATACCCCGAGCACAGAAACTACGGTTTAACCATCATACAAACCACAAGAGATTAGCATTTCACTGACACCTCCTCAAAACTTTAATTCATCCTCCTCTGAGATCATGTGTTAGTTATCCAGAATTGTGTCTTATCCTTTCCCCTTGAGACCATCCTGATATTCCCGTAGCGTTTTGCAAGGAATATCAGTGAGCTGAAACAGATTCCAAATATGGGCAGTGCCATACATTTTTTGTTTTTCTATCTGGCCAATGAGAGGGATTTTCATGCTCTCCTCGCTCTTTGAACTGTTGAAGCAGAGCAAAAACATGTTCTAATCGGAGAAAAGCCTTCAGAATAAGACTACTAATAATAATATAATAATCTCAGAACTATTTCGGATGATATTGTTGTGAAAAATTCTGCAGACCTTATTCGTGATGAACGGGAAGTGCCTCCTCCACTCAGCACTGATTGGTCACATTTTTTTGAAAAGGCTTTCAATGGGATTGAGGCTAGACTGATCTGCGGATAGTAACAGAATATGACTGAGATGGGGAGGGTCTCCCCAGGCTAGTCTCCCCTCAGGGTTAGGGTTCAACACTAAGGGGCTTTTTATAGTTCCACGTTCCCACAACGAAATGACCACGCAGACGCTTCAACACAGTCGTGAACGTTTATGGTTCTACGTCAGGTTATAGTACGCGGGCCAATCACAGCCCTTGCTGCTAGAGAAGGATGTGGAGGGGTGGGGGGTCCTCTCATGGGTCTGCTACTGACTATGATACTTCCTGGTTCCCAAACTCTTGGCATTTGGCTTAGCTTATTCAAGCAGTGTGCTGCCATGTTTCACCAAAAGTGGTTTTCTTTATTTAGGGTGCTCATTATAATATCCAGATTGTTGATCTGGATATTCTGCCACTGCAGAGGCCATGAGATGGTGTGGCTTGAAACCCAGAGGATGACCCCTTGTCGGAGGCTGAGCCAACCCCACGGCCGGTCCAGACCCAGGTGGGCCGGCTTGAGGAGATCCACCAAAATGTAGTCAAGCCTGCCCCCAATATCCACTAGGAAAGCCTTGTCCCCAGCCTCCAGGAAGTGAAACGGACCGTCGTAGGGAGGCCTGAAAGGGCCCAGGTTGGCATCATGGTGGATGAAGACATACACATCCCTCGCCGTCCACAGGCGGGGCGGCACACAAGGCTTCGGGAGACCGTGCTGCGAGATGGGCACAGGCCCTTGTCATGAAGTGAGGCCCACTTCAGGGCCGCCGACAAGGGTGGGGACGAAATCCCCAGGAACCCGGAGCGGCTGCCCGTGAACCAGCTCTTTGGACGAAGCCCGCAGGTTCTCCTTAGGGGCAGTCCAGAGAACCAACATGACCCATCCGTCATCTTTAAGGTCCCGAAGTGCAGCTTTCAAGGAGCGATAAAACCGCTCACACAACCTATTAGCCTGTGGGTGATAAGCGGTAGTATGATGGAGTCGCACCCCCATTTACATTTACATTTAGGGCATCTAGCAGACGCTTTTATCCAAAGCAACTTACAATAAGTACATTTGTCATAAGAAGTGCAACAATATATCGCTATCGGTACAGTAAGGATGTTCATAGAACCAAGTGCAAGTACCAAACACAACTCACTAAGGCTAACCAATTCCCCGTGTTAACAGCAAATGATAGCAGCTACTGCAGTTGCTAGCTACACAGTTAAGTACTATAATACAATACAATACACATACACCAATACAATACAGTGTATCAATGGTGGCCAGAGGGGGGAGGGTGGCTATGCAGAGTCGAGGTGGCCTCTGAACAGGTGAGTCTTGAGTCTTTTTCGGAAGATAGTGAGCGACTCTGCGGTCCTGAGAACGGCAGGGAGCTTGTTCCACCACTGAGGTCCCAGAACCGAGAAGAGTTGTGACTTTGCTGAACGACCTTTGCTAGCTCTTGGCGATGGCGGGACCAGACGTCCAGCTGAGGTAGTTGAGCGGAGGGATCGAGCTGGGGTGTGTGGCTTTAGCAATGCTTGGAGGTAGGCAGGGGCAGTTCCATCGACTGCCTTGTATGCCAGTACCATCGTCTTGACTACCCCCAGACCCCCAGCTACCGCATTCCAAAGCTCGAGGGGGAAATAAGGTCCCCTGTCAGAGGAGATGTCAGAAGGGGGGCCAAACCGAGCGACCCAGGTACCTATGAACGCCCGTGGGGGATCCTGTCAACCATCGTCAGGAGGTAGGTGAAGCTTTGAGAGGGCGGCAGGGGCTTCACCAGGTCCACATGAATGTGGTCAAACCGCCGCTCTGGCACCGAAAAAAGCGCCAGTAGAGCAGTCGCATGCCGATGCACCTTGGAGCGCTGGCAACCGCACAGTTCTGAGCCCAATCCCAATTTTCCTAGTTGAGACCATGCCAGATGAACTCCTGCCCTGGGTTGGAAAGGCCGTGCATGGCATCCAAAACCTGCACAGCCAGCTACCAGGCACGACAGGCCTTGGATGTCCCATGGAAAAGTCACACAGGAGTGTGGCACCGACGCTGTTGAACTTGACGTCTTCCAACCGGAGTCCTGTGACAGCTGTCCTCAGAGCCTGGACCGCTGGGTCGGAGGCCTGATCGCCTGCCATGCGGGCGTGGTGGATACCCAGGTGGACAGCTTCTGCGATGGCCCGGGAGAGGCGGGTCTTTATCTGCCACGTGATGGATGTCCACAAAGTGATGGAGGTCCACGAATACTGATAACGGCCAGGCGTCCAACAGGAAAGGGAAATATCTAACGGCGAGGTAGAGGCCGAGGAGCTCTCGATCAAAAGTGCTTCATGCCCGTTCGCAAGGGCGGAGCTGCCGGCTGAAGAACGTGAGCGGCTGCCAGTCGCCGTCCACAAACTCACGGCCCGGTCAACGATGTGTTTAGCGGCCTTACCCTTGAGTGCACTTGCTGCCACATGAGCCGGGCAGCAAGGGGAACAAAACAGTGGTAAAAATAAGCACTCCCCCAAAACTCCTGCAGGGCCCGAACCGTGAGAGAACGCTGGAAATCCGCCAATGCAGCCACAGTGGATGGCAAAGGAACAGCCCCATCCTTGGTGATGCGGTGGCCAAGGAAGTCAATGGAGATCCGGCTGAACTAGCACTGGGCCGGATTGACAATTAGGCAATGCTGGCTGAGCTGTTCAAAGAGGGTTTGCAGAAGCGTCAAGTGCTCCGCCGTGGAGGTGCTCACGATCAGAATGTAATCCAAATAAACGAACAGGATTGGCATGTCCGGCAGCACGGTGTCAATCAGTCGCTGAAAGGCCTAGGCCGCATTCTTCAGGCCAAGCGGCATGCGTAAGAACTCAAACAGGCCAAACGGAGTGATCATCGCCGCCCTCAGGAAGTCCTGCGGCTGGACGGGCACCTGGTGATAGTCACGAACGAGGTCCACCTTGGAGAACACTACTGCACGTAGGGAATCAGGTAGCAGTCAGTTACCGTAATGTCATTGAGACGGAGGTAATCTCCACAGAGACGTCCCCACCGCCAGGCTTCGGGCGGTGTGGAGTGGGGAAGCCCAGGGGCTGTACGAACTGCAGACCGAGAGTGGCTCGACAGGGACCCGCACCAATAGTGAATTATGATTAACTAGACGCCTGCTACAATGTATTATATTTCAGACATATAACTACATCTATCTTTCCAGAAACACCAACACTAACATTATTTTATGCGTTTAGAAGTAAAATAATAATCTTTCATGCTGTGTAACATAACAGCTGTTGATGAGCCATTACAAGCCATTTCCAAATCTACCCTTTAGTGACATCAGAAGTAGAAGTGACCTCCCAGTCCAGTCGACAGCCCTACCCCACTGGACAGATGATAGACCATCCCTACTCATTGGTACAGTCCACTGGGCAGATGATAGACCAGCCGATCCATGGTTCAATCCATCCAGGGAATTATTCTCTGTAAATCATTGTTTTATTCTAACCAGTCAGTATCCCTTGTAATATTTAGAATTGTGATACACATCAGCCATATATTTATAGTTATTTCTTAAACGATCAAAGCCTAAAAAGGACCCCTATTTCACCAAGCAGTGTGACGTTGATTAGTGGTTGAGAGTCATTTCAACATATTTTCGTGTATAGGCTACCTGTTGAAAAAAGAAGGGCTCCCTTAATCCGTAAGTGGAATGGTTAGCACAGAACGGTCTGTGTCTGTTGCAGAAATTGGGTTTGATTTGTCATTTATCACAACATATCAGAGATTCAGAGTAGACCCACCTGTTGTTTGCTCCCAGGGTGCCAACGTGTGCAGGTTCATAGAGGAGGGTGCTCCGTGGATTACCTTGTGATTGTTTTCCACATTAAAGATGCACTGAAATGAAATAATCAACATCGATAACATGTTAGTTATGACCATTATAAAAAAAATGACACTGAAAAAAATCAATATATAGCTTTTTTTTTAAGAAAATGCTCTTTTAGTATTAGAGCGCCGATGACGTCACTGGCATGGTAGGACTAGGTCGTTGCTGCAGACACGCGAACGTCTTCTACACTCCACGGCGGAAATAGGGATTTTAATATGGCTGGTTGCGCGTTTGAGCCTGTGAGGGACATGCCTGTAGTGTCCGACTGCCACCCGGTGGAGAGGGATCAACTTCATTAAGGGCTGGTTTCCTACTCAAGGGTAGCCTGTGGAAATGTATGACTACCCCAGCTGCCTTGCCCCCATGTAATTCATTACTGCAGCCAGGGGCAATACAATAAGATGATCCTCCTGTAGACCTGGTTGTTTGCTTTTCTGTAGCCATTTCAGCGAGCCTCAGAGCCTGACTCATTACCTGCTATGGCTTCTAGAGCCACAGAGTAGGTTACCATGACAGTGACGTAGCTGATTGTTGAAATCGAACATGGCGGTGCCCTGCACACTTTCGCTGTACAATTTAATCCTTTTAAGCAAGTTCAGCCAATTTTAGTTATTGTACCAATGAGAAGATGAGAAGACAGATAATACATCTGTTATATCAAATAAACTTCAAATTTCAGTTCAGTTCATCTTTAAGCAAACCGTTTCTGTACTTTCATTACTATTATTATTAATAATATATTTTATATGCATATATAAATGTTATAGTAGGGCTGTATGTTTAATTAGGCGAGTGCATGCAGCGTTCAACTATGATTCTTCTTAAGTTGTATTCTTTCTTTTGTTCTTATCATTCTCTACAAACTTTGGGACCCTACTCCTTCCATAATTTTTCACCTAGAAACTCCATTCCGATTTTGAAATGTTCAAATTAGCTTGGAATTGCTTCTATTAAAAGTTGAAAAATACTTTTTTCTTATAAGTTAACCCACTTTAAAATATTATTTATTACAATGGGAGGACAGCGAAGCTGGCCGCCCATTCTCTGACACCTCAACTACTTCAGACTTAGACTTTCACTTGGTCAATTTTTATCCGTCAAACTTTGTTAAACAGAATTTCAATATCATTTATACTTTTTTCAGAATAACAGTTTAACAGTTTAATTTCAGACCGGCTTTGTATATTTCCAGTTGGTCTCATTGAATTCCGTCAAGGCTTAAAGCTTGAAGAAGTTCTACTAGATGACGCTTTTGCCCAAGGTTGTTATCACAAAAGCTAACCATTGGGGACGTCACGGAGCCTAAACGTCGTCAAAATTTAACCTCGAAATACAATGTCGAGCTTAAACGGTTAAGTTACTTATTGTCACACTGGCACTAAAATGATTAATCGATTAGAAATATGATTGTTATATATCGGGCGTTTGTCTGTGGGGACACCCGTTTATATAGCTTGAGATGCTAGGTGCATGCTATGCAGTTAACTTCCGGTAGAAGCTAATGACGACTAACAACAATGCTTAACACTTATCTTCATGTCATTGTATGCTTACACAACACAAACGATAGGCCATATGAAAGCTGAAACTCACTGAAACAGCTCAGCTATTCTACATTTTATCTCAAATTTATTCAAACTTTATCACCTTAGCTATTTCGTTTAACTCTTCACTTTATTTGTATCCAACCATTTTTTATTTTTTAAATGGTGTGCGCGTTTACATTGTTTTCTCCATTTAGGTTCTGTTCAAATCCCTTCATTTGATTTTAAGCCATTGCACATTTCCTTACGTCTTAAAATATGTTGCATTACTAAAACATATTTTCACCCTCACTTTGCACTACAGCACTCACCAAATATTCTGCAGGGAATGCGCTTTCTAGTTCTAGTTATTGCAGACGGTTTTGTATAACATGATAATTTTTGGCAATACCTTATCTTGGTTATAAGGAACACTGTCAGTCAAGACGATCATTTGCTTCTGTGTGGCATCAAAGCTTAATTGTATGTACTTCCCTACTGTGATCGCAAGAGGGCAGCATTGCTCATCTATTAGGCCTTGTTTTGTTTAAAATCGAGTCAAAATCACGTCTTTTGCATGAAGCCAAATTACTTTTACTAATCACGAGCTCATTCAGCAAAGGCTCAAGTCAACCACGATAATACATAGCTTACATACAAAAATTCAATGATCACATCCATACTTTGATGAAAGACGGTCCAAATGGGATGTTTATAAGCGATTAGAGAGTATATGTTTGCAAAAAAGAAAATGGTCTTTATAGTATGAAAAATAAATGATGGAAACATCCTCTTCAAATTGGCCGGATTCTAATATTTCTCCAATACAATTTGCATTTATATGGCCCTTTTCAAACACCCTGGTTTTGTAGCCCTCTCAACTGGTCTTGAGTTATATTCCCTTGTGTAAGTGTGTGTGTGTGTGTGTGTGTGTGTGTGTGTGTGTGTGTGTGTGTGTGTGTGTGTGTGTGTGTGTGTGTGTGTGTGTGTGTGTGTGTGTGTGTGTGTGTGTGTGTGTGTGTGTGTGTGTGTGTGTGTGTGTGTGTGCAGGTGTATGTGTGCATGCGTGCGTGTGTAAATGTGGGGGCATGTGACCCTCATTCATATCATCCATTAATGTAATGCTATATGTGTGTGCCTGGGTGTGTGTATGTGTATGTTTGCTTGTGGGCCTGCACATTGCACACGTATAATCCCTGATGTTCACGTTTCAGTGTTGTTTGATCTGTCGAAACAATAAAAAAAATGATCTGTCGAAACAGATTGTGTGTGTGTGTGTGTGTGTGTGTGTGTGTGTGTGTGTGTGTGTGTGTGTGTGTGTGTGTGTGTGTGTGTGTGTGTGTGTGTGTGTGTGTGTGTGTGTGTGTGTGTGTGTGTGTGTGTGTGTGTGTGTGTGTGTGTGGGTTGGGGGGTGGGGGAATGTGTGCATTTTTTATAGAAAAGGGCATGGGATACATTAAAAACTTTTGATACGTGTAAATACAATAACGTTTAGAAGCATTAAGGAAATAAATCTTTCTCATGTAAGGCAAGTTCAAATAAAATGCAATCTCATGCTCACTTTGCCATCTTAATCATTAAAAAAAAAGAATTGGGATTGGTCAGTAAAGATAGTTATATTTTTTTATATATAGGCTGATATATATTTCTATATATATATATGAATAAATATAAAAAAATAATTATATATATATGCACATATATACATGTATACAACCAATTACACTGTCCTCAATATACAGGATGTTATTCATGAGGATATTGGATGCACTGGGAGAACCCATAAATTCAGGATAAAATAGGATTTTCCCCCTAGATAGTAGAGTGGAGTGCGTGAGCTCGGCTTTACCGCCACCACAATCGCTGAGGTGAGAAATAGTCAGGCCTGCAATAAAGACCCATAAATCATGGGACTTTCCCAGCTCCTCACCCCAGGAAACGCTACTCCCATACAGGGAGACTGGGCAGCAAAGAGACTGATTGCCTCACAGGGGCCAGAGAGAGAGAGAGAGAGAGAGAGAGAGAGAGAGAGAGAGAGAGAAGAGGACGAGAGGAGAGAGAGAGGACAGAGGAGAGAGAGAGAGAGAGAGAGAGAGAGAGAGAGAGAGAGAGAGAGAGAGAGAGAGAGAGAGAGAGAGAGAGAGAGAGAGAGAGAGAGAGGAGAGAGAGAGAGAGAGAGAAGAGATAGAGAGAGAGAGAGAGAGAGAGAGAGAGAGAGAGAGAGAGAGAGAGAGAGAGAGAGAGAGAGAGAGAGAGAGATTCTGTTACTTCATTATGTGTTGTGTGTATTCAAGTTTTGATCAATGAGTTATTCAGCTGAGTAACAGCGAAGCTTGTGATTGGATTGGATAGCGAGAATAAAATAAAGAGGAAAAAACGTAAAATAATATAAGGAATATTAAAAATAATACAAGAAAATCTATGATTATATCAGATGTTACATAATAATATAATATAACAATAATATAATTATTGTTATTATTGGAATAGTATTTTACCTTGACAGCCTTTAGAAAACACGCACAGTTTAACTACTTCAACATTTTGTACCAATTGTAATTGCAATAGAAGCCTTACAATAAAGCCCATGGATTCTAATTGATCAACATACACAAGTTTACAAGCCATACTTTACAACATAATTATTTTATTTATTAGCAGTAATTTAATATTTCTGATGTTTCAGCTTTCTGCTTAGGTGTCTGTATCTCTTTTTGCCTTTGTACCATAACAGTTATCTTCATTTATTTACAGAGGATGCAAGTGTACCTCCTCAAAGACTATTCCTCCCCTATGGCTCGTCAAATAAATATCCATATATCTGCTTTTCCAAGTTGTTCCAACACCATTAAAGTGCTGATTGATAGCCAACCTGTCAACCACAGTGTGGCCCTTGGTCTCATAACCACTTCTCCACCTTCTTGGTTTAACAGATAAGTGTCCGAGACTGAATGCTAAACACACAACAAACGTCCCCTTACTTCGCTTAGTTCCCTTTGATGTGTGTGTGTGTGTGTGTGTGTGTGTGTGTGTGTGTGTGTGTGTGTGTGTGTGTGTGTGTGTGTGTGTGTGTGTGTGTGTGTGTGTGTGTGTGTGTGTGTGTGTGTGTGTGTGTGTGTGTGTGTGTGTGTGTGTGTGTGTGTGTGTGTGTGTGTGTGTGTGTGTGTGTGTGTGTGTGTGTGTGTGTGTGTGTTTGTGCGTGCGTGTGGGTTCGGGGGGGGGGGGGGGCTCTTGTGACTGTAATCAAACTCCATAGCCATAAACACCCTGGAGATCAGGTCAATAAAATCCTCAGGAGAGACAGGGAGAGGGAAGGGGGGGGGGGAGAACCATCGATATGGAGTACAGGGACAGATGTTCACACCTGGGGGAAAGGGCTTCAGCTCTCTCACACGACATGGAGACGTTTCAACAAGGAGCCACTAAACGGTCTCCTCTGTCTGTATGGGTTTGACAGTGGGAGCCCTTCACTTTGTCCTAAGTGAACAATCCGCTTCACGCTCGCTGGGGTTGACTGCAGTGACAGACGGCTTACTGTTGGGACTGTAAGGTCTACTGTGGTCTACTGCTGGGACTGCAAGGTCTTACTGTGGTCTACTGTTAGGATTGTAAGGTCTACTGTGGTCTACTGCTGGGACTATAAGGTCTACTGTAGTCTACTGCTGGGCCTGTAAGGTCTTACTGTGGTCTACTGTTAGGATTGTAAGGTCTAACTGGTCTACTGTTGGGACTCAAAGGTCTACTGTAGTCTGTTTGTGTGTGTGTGTGTGTGTGTGTGTGTGTGTGTGTGTGTGTGTGTGTGTGTGTGTGTGTGTGTGTGTGTGTGTGTGTGTGTGTGTGTGTGTGTGTGTGTGTGTGTGTGTGTGTGTGTGTGTGTGTGTGTGTGTGTGTGTGTGGATATGTGTCTGTGTGTGTGTGTGTGTGTGTTTACGTGTGTGCAAAGGCTACACAGTTACACATAACTGAAGCTGTGTGTGATCCACTGATCCCTTGTAACCATATAGTGTATAGTGTATTGTGAATATGTATGTGTGTACATTCACCAGGTGATAGTGTTCTCTGGTGTAAGTCGACTCACTGCATTAGAGGAATTCAGAAATCATACCAATAATTAATCTTTCATCTGTGAATACATTTCCCTCTCTTTATGAATCCATCGTGGTAAAGTGTGGAGACGGTGTCTCTACGGCTAACGGATATCTCTGCCTGCTCAAAGATTGCAGGTCATGGGGGATATACCCTTGGCCCTGCAGTCCCCCGGACACGTCCGGACCCAAGAACCACACGGTCCTGGGCGGAAAAACACAGTCCATCACTCAGCTCCTGGACCGATTGATTGGTCTGGTCTTAATAATTAATCCCACACAAACACAACAAAACTAAATATATCTGACAATAAATAGAATACAAGAATAATAGAAAAGTGTATTTATATAGCAGCATTCTAACATTTAAAAACGTAAAGATACAAGGCCAAACACTTAACCAAATGCATTGAAAAGAGCAACAACAACAAAACAAATGACTAGCCCTCATTGAAGCGATTAAACACATAACAGCACAACAAATAGAAGAAAGAATCCAATGTAAACAAGATGCATTAAACTTGAAACTGTCTACAAAGTGCTAGTTGAAGGCTAAATTGAAGAGGAAGGTATCTTTTGTCTATCTCTCCCCACCCTCACTCATCCCACACCCCACCCACCCCCCCCACAACACAACTCACCCCACACCACACACACACACACACACACACACACACACACACACACACACACACACACACACACACACACACACACACACACACACACACACACACACACACACACACACACACACACGTACGCACACACACGTTAGAAACTCAGGAATGGTTTGACTTTCCATCACCTTTTTTTTCCCTGAAACAGAACGGCTCGCCTCATCCGTCATCTCGGGCGCACGCTGACAGCTCCGCTCACACATGCATGGATTTTTACATTTGGCGCTATCCAGGAGCTCACTTCACTGTAACCGATTCAATATTCCATAAACGAGCCGGCGACGGGCTGCAGATGGAGTGATCTATAGGGGGCCTCGTGATAGATTTAGCAGGCATCACAGCACCGCTATACTTTGTGGGCACTGGGGGGGGGGGGGGGGGGGGGGGGGGGTGGGGGGGG
>OLKM01001756.1:53623-56536 GCA_900291075.1 Melanogrammus aeglefinus | reverse complement strand
GTGTGTGTGTGTGTGTGTGTGTGTGTGTGTGTGTGTGTGTGTGTGTGTTTGTGTGTGTGTGTGTGTGTGTGTGTGTGTGTGTGGGTGTGTGTGTGTGTGTGTGTGTGGGTGTGTGGGTGTGTGGGGGGGGGTGTGTGGGGGTGTGTGTGTGAGTGGGGGTGGGGGTGTGTGTGTGTGTGTGTGTGTGTGTGTGTGTGTGTGTGTGTGTGTGTGTGTGTGTGTGTGTGTGTGTGTGTGTGTGTGTGTGTGTGTGTGTGTGTGTGTGTGTGTGTTTGCGTGGGAGGGAGAAAGAGAGAGAAGGAGTGGGAAAAAAGGAGAGGGAGAGAGGAAGAGAGCATTCTCAATTTCCTTCTAAAAAGAAAATTCATTTGCGGTTGCTAATGTAATGTCATCGTTGTGTTTACAGAGCGTGGATGATGTATAGGGGATGTTGCGTTGAGTGAGACTGCTTAATGATGCATAGAATTAAGTCTGTGGCTTTCAGCTGAGCTCTCCTCTCTCTCCCTCCCTTCTCTCTCTCCTCTCTCCCTCCCATGTCTCTCTTTCCCTCCCCTCTTCTCCCTCATCTTTCTGCTCTTCTGCCATCACCAACACACTCTGCACACACCACACACACACACACACACGACTACACACACACACACAGGGTCACAAGCAGACAGCACGACAACACACCACACACCACATCACCAACACACACACCAGCACGACAACACACACGAGACAAACAAGACGACATACACCACAACACAACACACACACACACACACACACACACCAGCGAGCGGTAGTCGTAGCGGCACGAGGCACACACACCACACACACAGTCGTAGCGAGCTGATCACACACACACACACTCGACAGCGCACTCACACGCGTCATCGTGGAGCCACTCGTCTCTGGCGTGAGTCGAGTGCGTCAGGTCTCCACATGGTCTTCTCTCAATTTCTTACTCTTTTTGTGTGTCTCGCGCCTCATTTTTATCTGTGCTTTTCCCTCCTTTAGCCTACTCCTGTTAATCCAACACACACATGCAAACACACACACTCTCCCTCCCTTGGCTCCCCTTCTCCCCCCTCTCCACCTCTCCCCCCCCGCTCTTTATCTCTCTCTCTCTCTCTCTCTCTCTCTCTCTCTCTCTCTCTCTCTCTCTCTCTCTCTCTCTCTCTCTCTCGTGCCTCTCTCTGGCTGGCGGTTCTTCTCGGTATCGTCGTCGTCTCTCCAGGCCACCGGGCCAGCGGTGTGGTGGTGCTGTGTGAGCTCCTAGAAGGGAGGTGTTAGGGTGCGTGTGTGGTGGTTCCCGAAAGCCTCTAAGGAGCCAGCAGACGTGGCCAGGTGTCACGCTATCTGATTGGCAGCACCTGTTTGGCGGCCAACATGAATCAATAAAAAACTCAAACATCAGGATTATGAAATATGAACAAAAATACACCCATCGTGATCGGAGTGGCGCAGGCAACCAAACCACCACCCCTGCTGCTACCCCAGACCCCCTCCTCTCTCTCGCTTTATATATCTATATATCTATATGTATATCACCTTCTCTCTCTCTCTCTCTCGGAGTCTCTCTCTGTCTGTCTGTCTCTCTCTCTCTGTCTCACAGCTCTCTCTGAGTTTCTCTCTCTCTCTCTCTCTCTCTCTCTCTCTCTCTCTCTCTCTCTCTCTCTCTCTCTCTCTCTCTCGTCTCTCTCTCTCGCTCTCTCATCTCTCTCTCTCTCTCTTCTTGCTCTCTCTCTCTCTCTTCGATACTGCGTGCACTGTGGGCGCCAAACGGTGTGGTGTCTTCCGTTTGCCTTCACTCATCAATCACTAGATGGGGGGGGGGGGGGGGGATGCAGGGTAGAGGGGGTGAGAGGAGGAGGTAGAGGGATAAAATGAGTGGAATGCATTCAAAGCCAAAAGGGTTTTTGTAGCGACAGAAACAACAAACAGGACAAATAGGAAGCAAACAGATGACTCAAACATGTGGTAATTAATGCTCCGCTCGGGCCTTAATGTTAATCACTCACGCTAGCTGCGGAGTTGTCTCTTGTTGCACAAATATTGTCTGAATATACGAGCGCACCCATACAATATCTGGTGCCCAAACTGTGGTCACAATTAGGGTGGAGATAGAGATGAAAGTGGTGGTGGTGGTGGTGGTGGGAGTGATGGTATGGTGATGACTACAGTAATGGTGATGGCCACTGTAGTGCTTATGGTAATTGTATGGTGTTATGGTTATTGCCTATAGGAGAGGGCCTGTATGAGTGGCTGTGCTGGTTTAGTGGTGCTGGCAGATGGGTGATTGGGTGACTGAAAATCCAAATGGGGATTCTGATAATGAATGGCATTTCTGAAGAGCGTTGCATTCGTAGAGGCATGTGTTCTCAGTGGGATCAGCGGGAGAAAAGTGTACTTGCATACAGGAAGTGATGTATTAAAGGCAGGGGAAGTTATGCTCAATTTCTTGTTATCTTTGGGCCACTTCATTACCTGTTTTCTAAAATGTAAACCAGTATTAATCAGTAGTGGACCTGAACAAGAGTCGAAATTAGAAAGTATGCAGATATTATAATTTTGAGTATTCATGAACTTTGTAGGCTTTTCATCAATTGTTATTTTTAGATCAAATTATAAATATTAAACATATTACGGATAGACGATTGAAAAAAGGCTGCATATTTATGACCTCAATACAATTATATAATTGTATTGTATTGTATTATATCAATATATATTCTCACAGATTTTGTTATAAAATCATGGTGATGAATGTATTACAATGTCTTCTTTAAAGCGTCAGTATTGTCATAAATAAATATGGATAATTAACTCAACTGTATTTATGAGAGTAAATGACGCAGTGATTTTCCATTATATCAAATGAACAACTTTCAATATATCAACACCCAACGGCTCAATTGCTGTTTT
>OLKM01001756.1:18623-48623 GCA_900291075.1 Melanogrammus aeglefinus | reverse complement strand
GTTATACTTAACAGGGGGCCCATTTGATAACCTACGGGCCCAAAAGACCTTCAGTCTTAGAGAAATGAACTCCATCACCAGGACATTCGTCCAAAAGCCAGATTTCTTATTTCATCCATCCTTCACCGTTGGGGGAGGAGACTTTTGGATTATAGAGATGAGAATCTATTTGATTCTGAAGGAGCACATTGGAATAGCCAAGAGGCTGAACACTGATTGGATATTATTCTGAAAATAAGTGCAGCCTAATAGAGATAGAGTTATGCAGAAGAAGAAATAAATTAGTCACAACTTTATTAGGACATAAGTCCATCTGGTTCAGAAATGGGCTCCAATGTTACGTCATGGGACGGCAGAGACCAAAGCCGGGAGAACTAATGGAATCATCAATATTGAGGTGTTTCTCCAGCTATTATGATCTAATTATCTGGCTCATCTCGTGTCGCTGACCACAAAGAGACTACTTCGCCGTAGATTTATAAAAGTTGTCATTAAGTGGGCTTTTTCCCTGGTCCATTTATCTTACGGAGCGCGTGTAGAGACAGAGGGGGGGGGGGGGGGGGGGGGGGGGGTGTCCGTGTTCCGTGTCGTGCGAGCTGCGAGGGGAGAGGCAATGCATCACCCTGGGAGAGCGCGAGGCGAGCATTCAGCCAATCACGCAGCGAGCACACTTTCCTTCGTGGCGCGCGGTGCGAGCATCGCTTTGCGCAAGTGGTAATAAATATAAAAATTACGTGTACCAAAAATTCCTGTATATTCCTTTCTATACTATTTAGTATACTTATTAATATTCATTCATAATATTCAGAAATTAACACAAGACACAATCCTTCCGCTACCAAAACAATTGAATCTGCAAGTTAGTCTGTGATCAGTTCATCATGCGGTCGGAAGCTATCTGTCTAACCTTTGAACCTTCTTCCCTGTGACACCTGTGGCCCAGAGAAACGAGGAGATGAGATATCCACAGAGCATCACATACACCACCATGAACTAGTTTGTTTTTAAATGGAAAACGGCTAAATTATAGAACTGTGCAGTTTATAGTTGATTTTCAGTTTCAGCATAGGATTCCTGAAGAAATGTATTTTCACAGTGTAGCCCTTAATTGTTAGGCGATATGTCCATGTGGAATTAAAAATTAATCAGCTACCCTATTGTATGTGTGTGTGTGTGTGTGTGTGTGTGTGTGTGTGTGTGTGTGTGTGTGTGTGTGTGTGTGTGTGTGTGTGTGTGTGTGTGTGTGTGTGTGTGTGTGTGTGTGTGTGTGTGTGTGTGTGTGTGTGTGTGTGTGTGTGTGTGTGTGTGTGTGTGTGTGTGTATGTATATATATATATATATATATATATATATATATATATATATATATATATATATATATATATATATATATATATATATATATATATATATATATATATATATATATATATATAATATATATATATATATATATATAATATATATATAAATATCTAGGCCTATATATATAGGCTTACTTTACATTTGACATTGCAGGCAATATAATGCTCTATAAAATTGTAGGGCTGTAGGCTAAGTCCATAATATATCGTATATTGCAGGTAGGTAGGCAGGTTAAATGGAAATCCTTGCATTGTAAAAATGTAGCCAAATATATGAGGAAGAAGTTTTTCTTGGCACAATAAAGATGTCCAACTGCAAAAAAACGTGTTCGGCTCCCTATTCATAAATCCAGGCTCATAACGGTGCACTACCTCCACATGATAACTCAGCAGACCTCCTTACCTTTATCAGCTACTCGAGGCCTTTTACGTGTGTCTTGGAGCTCGAAATTAACAATGATCAATTTCACCCAGGCACTATTCCATATCAAACTAGTTGACAGATACCGATCTGGGAGGTTTTAAATCCCTTGTTAAACTCTCGATAACCTCTCCCTGTTCCTCGTCCTCCCGGGGCGATTTTTCCATCTCCTGATCTCTTCTCCTCCCTCGCGGTTATTTATCCACAACACCGGCTCATTGTTCCCCGGGACGGGAGAACAGAAGAAGAGGACGAGTAGAAAGAGTTGAAAGACTGTCTGCGGTGACTATGGCTCCTTTTTTATTTTCTTTTTTTTTTGATAAATAAGTAGGCTAAATACAGAATATTCGAGTTCGGTTCACCCCTCTCTTGTTTGATGTTTTTAAAACTGGGCTACCGAAAACGTGAAGTAGGCTATACGGCTTCAGAAATGTAGCCTACAGTAGACCTACAGTAATGTTATGCCTGTTTATTATAGGATTAATGCCCCTTTTGGGCGTGAAGAGATGCGTGTGGCTCATTAAACGAACAAACTAGCCGACTAACTAGCAGGCAGACATTTAGCTCATTAAACCCACTAACTGGACCTAGCAGGCAGAACACGGCAAGACTTGGGGACCCCAGGGTCGGGAGGGCCCCGAGGTGTTGTGTTGTTTTAACACAGCGTGAGAATGTGAGGCTCATATATTAGCACCGTCTGAACTCAGGGGGACTGCATTAAGAGATAACTTCATCATGGTGCTATCAAGATGTTTTTCGACGTTGAAGAACACAGGGTCATCATATCTGCAGCATCTCACGGTGTGGTTGAAGTGAATCCACAACCCCTAAAGCCCATTTCTCCATTTTAACTGCTGTATGCTGCAATGATTAGATGAGGGAGTTGTAAATAAAATTGCGAAAAGCAAATAGCAACGAGAGACTGATTCAAGTGGCCTATTAATGTGTTATCCTAAACCTTAATCCAGTCTGCTTCGGTGGAGGCCTCGGGGCATCCGTTTGTCTGTGACAAGTTCATGTAGGACGCACTGGATGAGATTCACGGCTTCATCTAAAAACAGATAGGTCCTATCATTAACCAAAAATATTAACAAACGGTGAAAATTATGATTTATTCATTACGGGAAATGTAAATCAACTCAGCGTCAGAAAAAGAAAGGTTAGCCTACTCTCAGGGCCCAGGTATTATGATAAGCAGCCTATCCTATGAATGATTAATTTAGGACCAATGTAGATACGTTAAAATGCTCCTAAGACCTGCAGAAATAAAAGTATTATCATAAAATGGCCTCAACCTTTTGGATGCCACAACAAAGATGGGTCCTAGACTCAAGCCTACACCTAAGCAGGTTTTATGTCAAACTTAAAACTCAAAGTCGCGGCTATTTTCAATATATTAGGCTGAAGAAATTCAGTCCAAAAGTCTTTAACATGTAGCCTATATTACTTGCAGACAGGACAGTACATCTTTCTAAATATAATTCAGCTTTTTTTATTGCTAAGCGAGCTCAAGGTCCAGATGAAGGTAAAACCTATACCCCATAACCTTTAACCTGCATAATCCGGATAACCTGATTTAGACTAGGTCTATCTCAAATCATCACGCTCTGAATGCGCGTGACCACGGCGCGTCTTCAGCCACCGGAAGCGGAGCTAGTCTCCTCCACCATCTAATCAAAGATCTTCTCCGCCATCTAATCAGAGTGGAGCTGTCGCTTGAGGTGAATGAAAACAAGCCATCTTCCTGACAAGTGTTTCCGTAAACGTTGCGTTTCGCCCAGTCTGTGGGCACCAAAACAAGAGATCGCTCATCCATGTGGTTTCTGCAGTGATGGGCAACGCCTTCTTTTCAGAGCGGCCACGCCCACAGCGCGTACGCCTCCAAGTCCTCAGCCAATGGCTGCCCGGAGGGGCTCCTCTTCGCGCCAGACAGAGCATTGGACTGATAAAAGCATGCTCGTGCTCTTATTGGCAGCGGATCTATTCTCCTGCACCGTGTTGTCTCTCAGACCAGGACAGACGGAGCTCAGACTACCGATCACTTCATTGGGATTTAAGAAGTCCTTTTTCACGGCATTTTTTCATTGAATAAAAAGGTAGGCTATTTGATTTACATGATTGTCGTTTGTAATAATGTAATAATGATGCTGTCTGATGAGCTGCAGCCAAACGGCGGGCAGATGTTATTCGTGTGTAATGAGAGGCTGATGATGTGACCATAACCATAACCATATCTGACGACGCGTTGATGTTCATCTGAGGTCTGAGCTCCAAGGGCATCTGTCCACAGTTCGCGTTCAGCTGACCATTGGTTTAGTATAGGCTATTTCTTAAATAACTTAAACTTTAATGAAAAGTAGATGTAATGTCAATCAGATCCGTTCATAGTGTGTATTCACATTTTAATAGCAAATGCTTCGAAAAACCGAAAATACTACGGTCATATTTTAATGAACTAATTGTGTTCATGAATCTTTGTAATCATGTAGGCCAACACATTCGGTTCATGCTTCCAAAAAGACAATTCATCCAAAATAAATTAGTTGAGTTGGTGTGTTTTATTGTGTTTGTGTGTGTTGGTGCAAGCAAAATTATTCAAAATTGGCTACAGATTAAAGGGTTTAGTTATTTTAATAATAGTCGTAGGCTACGTAATTTGTAGCGCAGACGGAATGAGGTTCGTCCATTCAAAAGTTTTGCATCCCAACTCAAAATATAAACATCCCACAACATAATTTTTTTTTTTATTCAAGCAAATCTCTTTTGGAAACATGGGGAACCTCGGCTCTTGACGATTTCAACATTGGCCTACGATTTGAATTATAATACTGTGAGTTCACTATGCCGGCTATTTAAGAAAAACCTCCTCCAATAAGCTTGTTAACGTCACTTTTTGGCTATAAACAACATTGTATAACTTCAATACTGCCTCATTTGTTAGTAATGTTTTTGAAGGCCTATTTAACAGAGCAGTTTGCTAGCCTATATTGGCCAAAGTAACAAAAGTTTAACAATAATAGGTTATTTTACTATTTAATTAGTGTACATTTTCAAGTGTATAGGTTTTTAATAACTATGGACTGACGTTGAATTTTACATGGAAATATGAATTACTTCTCACAGCATATGCTATGTAGGCCTATTCGTAAACGTTGTCATTAAACAGTCTTAAGAGTTCTGTCTATCTCAATGAGTTACTTTATTCATGCGTAACTTATATTGCATTTTATTATTCATCTCACATGTATCAATTTGCAATTTAAATGCGGGTTCATTTAATTTATTTGCGAAATAGGATGGCTATTTTTATAGTCTTATTGTAGGCCTAATTAGCCTTAGGCTATAAGGGACCGTGTAGCTGTCATTCTACAATTCGCACAGGTTAATTCAAATAATCACGGACGATTATGTGGTGAAGAATTACAGAACCAATGATATGGGAAAGAGATTTCACATTCTCCTCGGGTTTTCTCTTTGACGTCTTAATTTATCTTCGAGGCCTTCAGGGGGCAATTGCATCTGTTCCCCAAAGTAAAACAAAAGGACTAAAGACACAAATAGAAAATTATATATCTTATTTTATATTGTGAAAGTAAAGGACATTGTGACTTTCAGTGTATGTGTCGGATACCAACACGAGCCTGCAGAGCTTGCAGCAGAAACAAATTCAACAAGGGCGGCCTGATCGTGGCTAAAATAAGAAATTCACATACAAATGGAGTAAACAACATCAACAATATATTTCAGCAAGGTCTGTTATATTAACAATGCAATGATACTGTACTCTTGCAGCATTTAACGAGGGGTGCACAGTGCACACAGGGACACACACATGCTGACAACTGGGAGTAAAACACTTTAACTTGGACCGCGTGGACCATCGGAACAAAACCTCTGGGAAATGTCCTCCGACCCGGGAAGAGGTAAATAAACCAGAACACGACCCTCCCTCTGTCCTTAAAAGTTTAACATACAACCCAAACCAATAAAACATCCATCAGCGGGTGGCATATCTGATATAATGTGCGGCATGATGCAGGCCTACGGGCCTACAAACCTACAGGCCCCAGGCCTCCCGCTGGGCGCTTCATAAGGAGGGAAAAAATAGGTTCAGCGGCTCTGCTTAATCCTAACTTAAATATAATAAAGCTATTTGACACCTAGTTCAATCAAATTTAAAACAACTTATTTAAATCACTTTTCCTACTCCTCCCAAATGTTAGAGAACAAGCTACATTCTAGCTAATTTAAACAAAAAACATTTGCCGTTTAATTAACAAGTAGCCTACAATCCATCAGGCTATCAGTAAATAATAACTTGTTATTTGAAGATATATAATCCCTTAGCAGACATGACTTCCTCACTTACACAATAACCAGATAGGCTTTATTTAGCAACACTCATTCTACATTTAGGGTAATTATTCACTTCAATGTTCTCTCTTTCTCTCGTATTATATCCCTCTATCTATATAGGCCTATCTATCTAGCTATTTATCTGTCTGTATATATATATATATATATATATATATATATATATATATATATATATATATATATATATATATATATATATATATATATATATATATATATATATATATATATATATATATATATATATATATATATATATATATATATCCATCAGTATAGTTAGTATTTTCTGTGTTCCAAACACCTTGTTGGTGGATAAATGGGCGCGCGTGTTTCTCCTCTTCGGGTTACTCCGTTTTAATATCCTGCAGGTTGATGAAGCTTGGCGGGGAGATTTTTTTACACACTCGGCTAGCACCGTTAATGGCACTCCCCTCCCCAGCCTCGTTTGATGTGGAAATGAAAGCTGGGAAAGGGCCAAGAGAGGAGAGAGAGCGCCTCAGTGGGTTAAATTAAAAGCACTAGTTTTCTTCAGAGTCACTGGTGCAGGTCCAAGCGGCTGCTGATGTCTCTTCCCGTGTTGCATGTTTGAATGTGGCCGGACAAAAGAGTTCTGTTTTTACTAACTCATAATGTGTCATGATATCTGTAGATATATAGCCTTCATAAACAAAGATTGCAAGATTGCACTATCACAATACGAGTCAAGGTGATAAAATATAGCCTATGCATACTTTCCTCGAAAATACGTATATAATAAGTTTACAAAAAAATAATATTTTAATAGTAGTGTTTTGTGTTTGATATCAAACCTAAAAGACCAAATTATAATTGCATGAATCTGCAGTTGTATGTGTTATTGTATTCTGGTACCATAATATAACCTTCCCTATATTCTATCTCATGCCGTATAGCCAGGTGGATTTTTTTCCCCACTACTTATAGAGTACCGCTGTACTCTAACGATTTTTACTTCACTTCAATTTGCATCTCAGTGAGGTTGTCTCTTGTCCTCTCTGGGGGGGGGCCCTCTGTGCCTACAGCATAAAAATCCTTCTCCTCTCTCAGGCCCAATGGTTTTTACTCTCATTCGGTCAGATTCAGATTTCAGTTACCCAAATCCAGTCACGTACATAAACAAGATATTTTATGGAACTAATCTCATAGTAGAAGGGAAGGGTGAAGGGTGTAACCATATCTAATACCTGCTGCAAATGTTGTATCCACTGGATTAACGAATCCACAGAATATCGTTTGAACCTCATCCCAATGATAAAGGTAGGTCTGTCAGAGTAGATTGACTGAAGTGAAAGGTTAGATTAAAGTATTTTAAAGAGTGGTGGTTAGTTTTTAGTATTCACCATAGCAATAACAAAGATGATTTCTCTTTTTAAAAGTTTAGTTTCTTATTGACGCAAGATGCCACCTGGGCATAAGTATCTCCATATATTGCATATTCTCTCCTGTCAGCATTCCCAGGATTAGGGCGAACTTCAACCCTCACCCTCACCCAAACCCTCACCCTCACCCTCACCCTCACCCTCACCCTCACCCTCACCCTCACCCTCACCCTTCTCCATGAACACGTCCATAAGATGAACTCACACATGTCCGAGTGAGCGTGTATGCGCACAGGTGTATGCCTGCACAAACACACCTGTAGCCGGCGTCCAACGAGCTAACAAGCTAGCGAGGACCCTCCCTCTCCCCAGCTGGGTCCCCCATAGTGATGTGAGTTCCTCCTCCCCTCCCCCAGGTCATGGGGGTCTTAACCAACTAGGAGGGATGTTTGTGAACGGCCGGCCGCTCCCGGAGGTGATCCGGCAGCGCATCGTGGACATGGCCCACCAGGGGGTCCGACCCTGCGACATCTCCCGCCAGCTCAGAGTCAGCCACGGCTGTGTCAGCAAGATTCTTGGCCGGTGAGGACGTGTTTATTCATCATTTCATGGCCGTTGGTGTTAATAATGAAAGCCCTGCTGGACTCTTGGACTTCTGGTTTACTGGTTTATGAAGGAATGGGTTTGTTGTGTTTGCTGTCTGCACGACAACATAAAGGACGAGATACAGGATATCCTTACTCCTATTTTGGCTTTTTTTTAGTTGAGAATTGAACCTCTCCCTCTTTCTCTCTCTCTCTCTCCCACCCACCTCTCTCTCCTCTCTATCCCTGCCCCTCCCTCTCTCCCTTTCCCCTCTCTCTCTCGCTCTCTCTCTCTCTCTCTCTCTCTCTCTCTCTCTCTCTCTCCTCTCTCTCTCTCTCTCTCTCTCTCTCTCTCTCTCTCTCTCTCTCTCTCTCTCTCTCTCTCTCTCTCTCTCTCTCTCTCTCTCTCTCTCTCTCTCTCTCTCTCTCTCTCCCACGCCACAGGTACTATGAGACAGGTAGTATCAAACCAGGGGTGATCGGTGGCTCTAAGCCCAAGGTGGCAACGCCCAAGGTGGTGGAGAAGATCGCCGACTACAAGCGGCAGAATCCCACTATGTTCGCCTGGGAGATCCGCGACCGGCTGCTGACCGAGGGGGTCTGCGACGGGGACACGGTGCCCAGTGTCAGCTCCATCAACAGGTGAGAGGAACTGGTTCAAGAGCCCCCCCCCCCACCACCACCACATCTCCACACGTCTTCACCTTAACTGTTTAGTTATGCTTTATCCAAAGCCACTTATTAACAGTAAGTGTTCAAAAAAATGAGATTATAATCTGAAGTCTGATGCCAGACAGGGCAATTATTTTCTTTCGCTTCAGATTTGTTTAGACCAATCATGTACCATTAAACTAGAAAACCTTTAAATTGGCATTTTAACCTTTTTATCTTTCAGAAGTAAAGTGTGATTGAGATGACCACATTGTGTTTTGTCATGGTGCATTTCGGTTTCTGTGAGTTTGACAGATAGATGGATGTAGAGACACATTGTTGTGTGTATTCAGCATTCCTGAAAGTAATTGATTGTTGTATGGATAGAGAGAAAGATGTACCCATTAGTGTCTATTTGCATGTTATACCTATATGGTAGACTCTATAGGAGCTGTATACAAAGTGACTAACAATGTGTCAGCGGCATACAGCGCTAAAGCACATGTGTACAATATATATATATGTATATATATATATATATATATATATATATATATATATATATATATATATATATATATATATATATATATATATATATATATATATATATATATTTAGCTTACCTTAGGAAGAGGACAAACCTCCAGTATCTAACCAGGCTCAGGCCCCCTCCTCCCAGACACAGAAACCAGTCTTTGTCACGTGATCCAATACTTGACCTTCCTCAAGTGTACTTTGAAAACAACCACGGTCTGTCTGTTGGTTCTAGAATAATCCGAACAAAAGTCCAGCAGCCCTTCAATCTACCGTTGGATGGGAAATGCCTGAGTCCCGGACGCACGCTAAGTAAGTCTTAAGTACTTTATGCATTCTTACTCACACACACACACACACACACTGCTTAGTAATATCATTTGATTATATTAATAACATAACGTTAAGACCAGCTTAATGCTCCAAATTAATTAAGTTATATCGGTTTACTGCTATTAAACTACTTCTACTACTGCTACTGCTACTACTGCTATTATTGATCATATTATTTTTACTGCTACTTCTACTACTATACCACTACTACGTCTACAACTACTTATACTCCTACTAATGCCACAACTATACTGCTACTACTACAACTGCTACTACTGATACTGATACTACAGCTACTGCTACTACTACTGCTAATACTACTACTATTACCAATACTACTACTACTACTACCAATACTACTGCTACTACTACTACTACTACCAATACTACTACTACTACTACTACTACCAATACTACTACTACCAATACTACTACTTCAAATACCAATACTACTACTACTACTACCAATACTACTACCAATACTACTACCAATTACTACTACTACTACTGCTACTACTAATACTGATACTACTGCTGCTGCTACTACTAACACTACTACAACCTATTTTATTCTACTAATATAATACTACTACTAATAATAGTACTCCCACTCTACTACTACTACTACTACTAGTTTGGAGTGTGTTTGTTCTCCCCATAAGGAGATGTTGGTTTCCCCGGTTCTCTGGATTCCTTCCACACTATAAAGACATGTTAAGTTAACATCCTGCTTATGCACCTGACCAAGGCCCCAGCGCTAGACGGAGTTGGTCCCCTGGCCCTGAGATAAACCATCTAATCCTAGCGTTGCTCCTAGTGAGAGCGCAAATTCAGAGAACTTATGTTGAGTAGAACATGTGCAATGAGAATGATATAGATTGTTCTTTCTTCTACTACTACTACAAATACATTAATACTATTAATAACGTTTGGATGCCTGCCTCATTCTTCATTAGTTCCCAGTTCGGCTGTCACCCCACCAGAGTCGCCCCAGTCAGATTCTCTGGGCTCTACATACTCCATCAGTGGCCTGCTTGGAATCCCCCCACCAAGCGGTGAAGGGAAGAGAAGCCATGATGACAGTAAGATACAGACGAATCAGCCCCTAAAACACCAGTACTGTTGCCTCCCACAACCTGCCCCAAAGATGAGCCGGTCAAGTCTTCCAAGAGCAATAGGCTGAAGTCATGGTTCCCTCGACCTGACACTGTGATTTACTGTTTGGTTTAGTATGGAAGGCTATATGATCCTGCTCACCATATCTCAAAAGTGCACATAATTCCTATCAAACTATGGTCCTTTTGTACCCTGAATATAATATAACAACGAACCAATGAAGAAAAAACAAAGCATTTTCTAACCTAGCTCTCCCCTTCTGCCACCTTCTTATTCCGGCACCCTCTCCATCCCCACTATCCATCCCCCTCTTGACCTGGCACCCCATCCCTCTCTCATCCCAACTATCCATCCCCATCCCGTCTCCCAGGCGACCAGGAGAGTTGTCGTCACAGCGTGGATTCTCAGGGCAGTGGAGGGGTCCCCAGAAAGCAAATGAGGGGGGACCACTTTTCCTCCGCCCACCAGCACATTGACTGCAGTTTTGATCGGCATAGCTACCACCCAGACTCCTTTGTGTCCACGGCCAGCGGCAAGGCGGAGCAGGTTAGCTATCGTTTTGATTGGCTAGTGTTGCTTATAACAGGAAATTAACTACCTGTGCTAGAAAGACTGCAGAGTGGAAGTGTGAATAAAGACTGACTTATTGCGTTGAGTTCAAGTAACCTTTAACTTGGTTAAGATGGGATGAACGGGCTAAATGAGTAGGTCATGTAGTTATAGAATGGTTACAGAGAGGAACCACCATCAACATCATCTAATGTCCTTCCATTGTGTGGAACCATGCCGCACAAACACCTGATGATGCTTCCTCCACGTAAGTGTTTAAATTATCCATTTACCCGTCCAGACGTTGTACCCGCTGGCGCTGCTCAACGGCAGCCTCGAGGAGGCCAAGACGGGCCTCTCTACATCCAGCGCAACCATCGGCCGAAACCTGACCACACACCAGGGCTATGCCATGGTTGCTGGTAAGGCTCTCGTGGAGTATTGGGGATGAATGATGAGAGGGAAGTGTTTGTGTGTGGGTGTGTGTATTTGTGAGTGTGTGTGTGCGTGTGTGTATGCGTGTGTGTGTGTGTATGTGTGTGTTAGTTATTTTTGCACATTATTTCACTTATCCAAACAGATGCAAAGCAGTCAAGTTCTAGCTTGCTGCTCCTATATCTTTCCAATCATTGTTTTATTTATTTTAATTTGTGATCCATCCATTTTCATTTATTTTTAATAAATACATTTAATTTTAATAATCTATTTTCATCCCCCCCCACCCCCCACCCCCACCCAAACACACCTTGTCTCCTGGCTGTATGACCTCAGAACCCTTTCAGCCAATAGCGCTATGTCTGAAACAGGAAATGTCCCCGGAAGTGACCAGCACAAGCTCCTCCCCCAATATGGCAGCTTCCAACCGGGCCTTCATGGAGCTGCAGGCGCTGCAGAGCCCGTCCTCTGTCAGCTGCAGCAGCTCTAACCATTTCCACCACCATACCTTCAACTCATTCTCCAATCATGCACCAATGTATGGCCAATTCGGCAGCCAGTCTCTCATCTCAGGTAACCAGGGCATCCCATCTCGTTCATTCCGTGACACCCTGGAACCTCTGTATCATGGTGGAAATCTTTGCCCATCATTCAGTACCACACATTAAATGTGTTTTTGCTTGTCTGTACATGTGTGTGTGTGTGTGTGTGGGGGGGGGGGGGGGGATGCGTGTGCATGCGCCTGTGTGTGTGTGTGTGTGTGTGTGTGTGTGTGTGTGTGTGTGTGTGTGTGTGTGTGTGTGTGTGTGTGTGTGTGTGTGTGTGTGGTTATTCCAGGTCGTGACATGACTAACTCCACTTTGCCGGGGTATCCTCCTCACATCCCGTCCTCGGGCCAGACGAGCTACACTTCGTCGGCAATCAGTGGCATGGTATCAGGTAGGATTTGACGCACAACACCCCATATATGCGTCTACACATGCACATATATGTGCGTACATATATATGATGATGTCAGGTATATTTTTTCATAACCCTGGCCTTTAATGCAAAGCTACACAATGTGGGGATTGTTCAAAGCATAAGACAGAGAACATAGACAGATGAAAATCAAAATGGAGGAGTAAGTAGAGCGGCTGGGAAGGAGGTTTATAGATTAACAGGCAGACCTACTGAGGTAATGAGTAGTCTGCTGAAGCCACTGAAGTGTGCATGTGTATCATACAGCGTGTGTGTGTGTGTGTGTGTGTGTGTGTGTGTGTGTGTGTGTGTGTGTGTGTGTGTGTGTGTGTGTGTGTGTGTGTGTGTGTGTGTGTGTGTGTGTGTGTGTGTGTGTGTGTGTGAGTATAGGGGTTTCTGTGTATTGTTTGTGTGTGTAGGGTATTGTGTGTGTGTGTGTGTGTGTGTGTGTGTGTGTGTGTGTGTGTGTGTGTGTGTGTGTTGTGTGTTGTGTGTGTGTGTGTGTGTGTGTGTGTGTGTGGGGCAGAGGTTTGTATGTGTGTGTGTGTGTGTGTGTACTAGCCCAGGGGGGTACGCGGAACAGGCTGGGGGTTCCACCCTACTGCCCACACCCCCCATGCAGGCCGCACGTTGTCATGGGAACCGAGAGAGGTGGGCCCCATGTAAAGGATGGAGGAGCAGGGCGCTCATGAGTGGGGTGGGGGTGGGGGCGGGGGCTGGCAGCTGGCCCGGGGGCATCGGTAGGAGCTTGCCGTCTTGTGTCAACCTGAGCGAGGACTGTTTACTACGACCAAATTCTCTCAAAGTAGTGTTTTGTAGTGAGTGTGTGTTTTTGTGAGTGTTAGTGTACTGGTGTGTTTGTGTCTGTGGTGTGTGTACAGGGCTTTGTGTGGTGTAAGTATCGGGAGAGTGTGTTTGTGTGTGTTTGAGTGTGTGCGCGTGTACGTGTGTGTGTGTGTGTGTGTGTGTGTGTGTGTGTGTGTGTGTGTGTGTGTGTGTGTGTGTGTGTGTGTGTGTGTGTGTGTGTGGCCGTGCGTTAGTGCAGAGGTGTGTGTGTCTGTGTGTGTATAGGGGTGTATTTGTGCTATGGGTAGGTAATGGTGCATGTTCGGTTGTGTGTGTGTGTGTGTGTGTGTGTGTGTGTGTGTGTGTGTGTGTGTGTGTGTTGTGTGTGTGTGTGTGTGTGTGTGTGTGTGTGTGTGTGTGTGTGTGTGTGTGTGTGTGTGTGTGTGTGTTTGCGATGGGGTCTGTTTTATTTGAAGCCTGCCCTTCGAAGCGCGAAATGAGGGGGTTTGATTTTTTTTTCTCGTGGTCGGCTCTGTGCGAGGAAGCGCTCATACACAATTACTCACAGGAAGAGGGGGGGGGGGGGGACTTAGGGGCGAGGGGGTTCATCAAGTCAAGATAATTACCCATTAGATAGTGGATTGTTAAAAAAATAAGAATGAGAAGAAGAGGTCTGATCAGGAACGAAAGAACAAACGAACTCTGGAAAGAAAGAATGAATGAATGAATGAATGAATGAAAATAAAGAAAAATACTAAAAAAGGACGAAGGCAAAGAAGAACTAAAGAAAGAAATCACAAAAATCAGGCGAGAGTGAAAGAGCAGAGGTAGAAACAGTGGGAGCAGTAGTAGGGTTGGGTAACAGAGGGGGCCTGTGGGGCCGCCAGGGGCTAGCTTAGCATACTCTAGACACAGTGCTGTGTGTTGGAGTACAGCCTGTATGCATGGCTAGTGCTGGCTGTAAGGGAGTGCACACACAAATGAATGGTTTACAGAGCTCACTAATCGTCTGGAATGATGCCCCGAGACTGTTCCTGGGCTACACAGGAATAAACACACCACAGAGAGAACCTCCTGTGTCATTGTTGGGTGGATGGGTTCTAACCCTGTGTGTTTCTGATAGAACTGGTTCTGTTGTGGGTCCTAGCCCTGTGTGTTTCTGATGAAGGTGGTAATGGTATGGTTCCTAGCCCTGTGTGTTCCTGATGAAGGTGGTAATGGTATGGGTTCTAACCCTGTGTGTTTCTGATAGAACTGGTTCTGTTGTGGGTCCTCCTAGCCCTGTGTGTTTCTGATAAAGGTGGTAATGGTATGGTTCCTAGCCCTGTGTGTTCCTGATGAAGGTGGTTCTGTTGTGGGTTCTCGCCCCTGGGTTTATGATAGAAGGGGTTCTGGTACTGTTTCTTCCCCTGTGTGCTGGGTTCTGATATAAGTGGTTCTACTGTGGGTTCTAGCCCTCTGTTTTTCTGATAGAAGTGGTTCTGGTAACGGTTCCAGCCCTGTGTCATTCTGATATAAGTGGTTCTGTTGTGGGTTCTAGCCCTCTGTTTTTCTGATAGAAGTGGTTCTGGTAACGGTTCCAGCCCTGTGTGATTCTGATATAAGTGGTTCTGGTGTATATCCCTGTGTGTGCTGGGTTCTGATAGAAGGGGTTCTGTTGTGGTTCCAGGGGCAGACTACACTACTCAGACCTATAGCCACTCCCCCTATGCCTCCTACAGTGAAGCCTGGAGGTTCACTAACTCCAGCATACTGGGTGAGTAGGACCACACTAGCAGGAGCCTACCAGTCCCTTCACTGGCATGATGACACAACAGTTCAAGGAAAAATGGATTGGTGGTTTGGTCTCTGATGAGATACACTATTACTGTTGCCATTCATGGTCAAAAACAAATACACTCTAAATAGTAAATAAAATAAAGTTTAAGATCGAAAAAAAGTATACACAAATTAAATTGTTGATGTATCAACACTCAATGCTTCAGTGGTCCTTAATGGACTTTTAATAAATGGGAGGTGTTTTCAGGACCGCAATACTCTAATGTCTTATGTGTTATTCTGTCCCCTGGAGCAAACTTTAGTCTAATAACTAACCAGGCTACTTATTCGTATAGCGCACCCATCAGTAATATAACTAGACATGAATACAGCTTGTAGGCAGACTGGTCGCACGTCTCCATCTGTTTTTGTACATTTAGCTATAGCTTCAAACAGTTATGGTAATTAAAAAAGACGACGGGCCTTCTATAGTCTTAGTGAGTAAAAGATTGACTACCAATGACTCCGTTTTACAGAAATGTATTAAGGTTGATTTGTGACGTCTTTGTTTCCCTCTACAGGCACACCTTATTACTACAGCTCAGCGTCCCGCCCGGCCGCGCCATCGACTGCTGCTTACGACCACCTTTAGTGTTGATCCTAGGGGCCTTTATCGCAGCAGGGATAAGAAGTGAAGTGTCAGTTCTGATGTGGACCGAGGCAGGAGTGCAGTAAAAAACACTGCATTTGAATATTTAAGACTTTTTGTCAGCGCACCAGCAACGCATACCGTTTGGTTTTCGACCACTACACCCCCTCATGACTGACTAATATGTTATATATTTGTCATTGCCGATACCATTTCCCAGGGTGACTGTGATCCACGTTTACAGCTGAAACACTGGGCTTTATCCAGGGAGACATGGAGATATGTCCTGATCCCTGAGCAGTGCATATTGCCATAATGCGGTTCTGCCAAATATCTCCAATCTGTACCAACCGTTTGGCATTACCATGAGGGACATGCTGCGATGCGCAAGTTGTATCATTATTATCATTCAACCATTCCAACTTTTGTTTACAGTAGTTTTTATTTATATAGCCTAAAGTTTCAAATCATCGTGTTTTCTTCTTAAATCATTGTCTGATTTATTTTTATTTTTTTTCTTAATCACTGTTGGATTACACATTCATTTTATAAAATAAAAAAAGATAACTTAAATAAACTACGCGGCATATCTGGCATATCCGCGGCACTGATTCATTAATTATGTGATGCATCGCGACACTGTCCACATTTACCCTTAAAAAATATATCTGCCAACGTATATATAATGTAAATGACGTCATCCGGATGTGATGTATTCCGGAGAAGGGGAGAAGCTTCAGGAGGAGGAGAGAAGCTTCAGGAGGAGGAGAGAAGCTTCAGGAGGAGGAGAGAAGCTTCAGGAGGAGGGGAGAAGCTTCAGGAGGAGGAGAGAAGCTTCAGGAGGAGGAGAGAAGCTTCAGGAGGAGGGGAGAAGCTTCAGGAGGAGGGGAGAAGCTTCAGGAGGAGGAGAGAAGCTTCAGGAGGAGGGGAGAAGCTTCAGGAGGAGGAGAGAAGCTTCAGGAGGGGAGATGAAGACACAAGCTTCAGGGGAGGAGAGGAGCTTCCGGAGAAAGAGAAGCTTCAGGATGAGGAGAGGCTTCAGGAGGTGAAAAGGAGCTTCAAGATGAGGAGAGAAGCTTCAGGAGGAGGAGGGGAGCTTCAGGATGAGGAGAGGCTTCAGGATGAGAGGCTTCAGGATGAGGAGAGAAGTTTCAGGAGGAGGAGAGGAGATCCACCTTCAAAACAACAATGCTTGAAAGACATCTTTTATTTTATTTGCTTCAACAATGTTTTTAGAATTTATTGTCATGCTAATGTTTGGTAAAACTGTGAATACTTTTCTTACACTTATTAATATCATTAAAGATGTAAATATGGAATTTCTAAAATAATTATTTTAAATAAAGCATGACAAATGATTGTGACTCAGATTGAAGTGTTGTTTGTAAGGCTGCGCTTGTAAACCTCCAGTTTATTATTATTATTATTATTATGAATAGCCTATATTTCGTCGTATAACTAGTTGTTATAAGTATCATCATTATTTTTTTATTTAAATTAGTAGCTGATGACGATGACAATATTTTAGGGTTTTAGCGTTACCGCATAATGACGCATAATTTCGTAAATTCAGCGATTTAAGGAGGCCAAAGGCAATGATCCTGAAAACATGGGCATCTGTTTAATTCCTTTTTTATTTTCTGCTTCATGTAGTTTTATTTGCAATAATTCTGGACCCATTTTGTTGCCTCATTACTAAACTGCTTTAATGAGGCCACGGTCCGCCGGTGCGAGCGGTCCACCTGGAGCCCCACGAGCTGCTGGCTCGAGCGGGACGGGGGGGGACAGGACGGTTGGGACGGGGGTCGGGGGTACGGGGAGAGAGAGAGAGGGAAAGAGGGAGGTGATGGATAGGCGGTTGCTCGCTCCACCGCCGAGGCAGCCATTTAACACCAGAGCAAAGCAAATAGATTAGACTAGTTCAACCTCATGCTGTGCGAGGAGAATATGTATCAATAACCTAATAGTTATCAAGGGGATTAACTATAAAGTAGACTATTTGTGTATACATAGCCACTCATAGTACTAAAATAAATAAAGTATATACACTACAATATAATATAGGCTTGCAGAATAAGTATAGGACTATTATCTGGAAACATATTTTTAATTAAGCACAATCATTGTAGGCCTTGATGTTCTATGATGAGGACCAATAATAATAATAATACCTTATCTTATATCGATCCTACCACTGGAGGACTGAGGCCTTCTCTCATTTCAACCTCAGGACTGAGGCCTTCTCTCATATGGACCTCAGGACTGGAGGACTGAGGCCTTCTCTCATATCGACCATAGGACTGAGGCCTTTTCCCATATCGATCACAGACTGGAGGACTGAGGCCTTCTCTCATATCGACCTCAGGACTGGACTGAAACCTTCTCATATGGACCATAGGACTGAGGCCTATCCGCCCATGAGGAGGACATCTTACTGTTTACTGTGCACTGTTTCATTCTCTCCATCCCTCTTTTCTCTATTCTTAAACCCCATGTCCCTGATGCCATCATCTTTCCAATCCCTCACTTTCGAGTAAACACCTTTGTGTGCCACCATGTATACCATGGCGTCCCGTGATGCCCTGGGGACTTTCCTGCGTATAGGCTCATTGTGTTGGTTTAAACCAAGGTCAAAACAATAATTTTCCCTTTAGAGCAGGATGCCAACAACACAACAGTTAAACATTAGCAACATTCCCTCCAAATGTTTTGCCAAAGCCATTTAGCTTTTTTTCTGGGTGTGTCCTGCGAGCCGATGAGCAGGAAGCGCCACACAGAATGCAGCGGTTCTCGAGTCCAGAGCACAATACAGCCAGCAGGCCGGAACCACAGAGAGAGAGAGAGAGAGAGAGAGAGAGAGAGAGAGAGAGAGAGAGAGAGAGAGGAGAGAGAGAGAGAGAGAAGAGAAGGAGAAGAGAGAGAGAGAGAGAGGAGCAGAGAGAAGAGGGGGGAGAGAGAGAGAGAGACGAGAGAGAGCGAGGAGAGAGGGAGGAGAGAGAGAGAGAGAGAGAGTGAGAGACGAGAGAAGAGAGAGAGAGAGAGAGAGAGAGAGAGAGAGAGAGAGAGAGAGAGAGAGAGAGAGAGAGAGAGAGAGAGAGAGAGAGAGAGAGAGAGAGAGAGAGAGAGAGAGAGAGAGAGAGAGAGAGAGAGAGAGAGAGAGAGAGAGAAACAGACAGAGACCCACAAAGAAAGGGTCCTACAGAGAGATTACACAGACAAGCGTAGCTAATTTAACACACACACACACACACACACACACACACACACACACACACACACACACACACACACACACACACACACACACACACACACACACACACACACACACACACACTTGAACACAACAGAGATCATGTGATGCCGTACTCCCATATGTACCTGTCTTGTCTCACCGAGCAGTGAAGGACACTCTGAAGAAGTTTTTTACGCTAAAGACCCTCAACCCAAAACCCACAGCACAGTTTCATGTCTCAATGTGGTATATTAAGCCTTTTTTTCAGTGTATGGCGGCCTGGTTGGTCTCACTCACATCATCCAGAAAGTTCTCCACTAATCTTAGTGTGACTTGCTGACAATATTTGTCTTTCCAATAGAGCCTGGGAGAATGTAGTTATTTTGGATGGTGATACAGAGAGAGGATGAGGATGAAGATGCCCTCGACCGACCGACTGTGTGAACATGGCCCCTCGTTCGTCTATTTGTGAATTAAGGCATGAAGCACTGATGGTTGCTCTAGCCCTCATCCTCATTATTTTAGCCCTAACCCGGAAATATTTTTGCACTAACCCTGATTATTCTAGCCATAACCCTGATTATTCTAGCCCAATCCTGATTATTCTAGCCCTCACCCTGATTATCTTAGCCCTAACCCTGATTATTCCATCCTCATCGTCAAACCGCTTACTCAGGGTTGGGTCACGGGGGCAGCAGCTCAAGCAGGGGGCCCCAGACTTTCCCGGGCCACAATGACCAGCTCAGATGGGGGGGTCAAGAGGCGTTCCGAGGTCAGTGTTGCAATATAATCTCTCCACCTAGTTCTGGGTCTTCCCCAAGGTCTCCTCCCCATTGGACATGCCTGGAGCACCGTTCTAGGGAAGCATCCAGGGGATGCCCGAACCACCTCAACTGACTCCTTTCTAAGCAGCTCTAATCCGAGTTCCTCACGGATGGCTGAGCTTCTCACCCTATCCCTAAGGGAGACGCCAGCCATCCTCCTTAGAAAATCCATCACTGCCGCTTGTACCCGCGATCTCGTTATGGTCATCACCCATCTTCCATGACCATTGGTGAGGGTAAGAATGAAGATTGAAGATTGGTAGATCAAAGCTCTCTTTTTGTCACAACGGTGCGGTAAAGTGAACGCAATACCGCCTCCGCTGCTCCGATTCTCCGGCCAATCTCACGGTCCATTGACCATCACTCGCGAACATTTCATTCCCGGAGTAGGCAATCCACCGGTTTCCTGTTGAGAATCATGGCCTCAGATTTAGCGGTGCTGATCCTCATCCAATCCGCTGCACACTCCGCTGCTAGCTGATCCAGTGAGTGCAGATGGTCATAGGCCAATGATGCCATCAGGACCACGTCATCTGCAAAAAGCAGTGATGAGCTCCTCAGACCACCAAACTGTAACCCCTCCCCACCATGACTACTCGATATCCTGTCCATGAATATCACAAACAGGATTGGTGAAAAAGCGAGCCCTGGAGGAGACCAACACCCACTGGGAACGAGACTGACTTACTGCCAAGAACACGGGACACAGCTCTCACTTTGGGAGTACAGAGATTGGATGGCCCTGAGGAATGACCACCTCATACTCCCACAGCACCTCACACAGTTTCTCTTGGGGGACCTGGTCATACGCCTTCTCCAGATCCACAAAACACATGTAGACCAGATGGGCATCCCCTCCAGGATCCTTGCAAGAGTCAATAGCTGGTCCATAGTTCCACGCCCTGGGCGGAAACGCATTGTTCCTCTTCAATCTAGGGTTCAACAATCGGCCAAACCCTCCTTTCCAGCACCTTCGAGTAGACTTTACCAGGGAGGCTAAGTAGTGTGATACCCCGGTAATTAGCACACACTCTCTGGTCCCCCTTTTTGAACAGGGGAACCACCACCTGGGATGCCACTCGATTGGCAAAATTTCAGACTCCCACGCATTGGGGCTTTCTTAGGCGTGTCAACTAAGAATGCCCCTCAACACCCAGAGCTTTCAGCATTTCTGGCCGGATCTCATCAATCCCTGGGGCTTTGCCACTGCGGAGATGTTTGACTACCTCTATGACTTCGACCAGCGAAATTGACGTTCGCCTACCTCCTCAGTTGAGGTCAACAGAGTTCTATCCTTACTGTACACAGCTTGGATGGTTCCCCGTTTCCCCCTCCTGAGGTGCCGGATGGTCTCCCAGAAACACTTTGTTGCCGACCGAAAGTCCTTCTCCATGGCCTCGCCGAACTTCTCCCAAACCCACTGCTATGCCTCCGACGAGGCAGTGGCTGTAGCCCGTCGAGCCTATCAGTACTGCCTCAGGAGCCCTCCCAGATAACATATCCCAGAAGGCCTCCTTCTTCAGTCGGACTGCTTCCCTGACCACCATTGTCCAGGATGGGGGACAAGACCCACACTCATTCATGCACACTACCCGTTTGGCCTTACTAGGTCTGTGCAGTTTCTTCCCCTAATCCCTGATCCAACTCACCACCAGGGTCTCAAAGAAGGCTGAGTACCCTTAACTGCCATTCAGTTTGTATGCACAAACAAACAGTCAGAGTTTTCCCCCCAACACCCTAAGGTGTAGGGAGGTGACACTCTCGTCCACCGGGGTACCTCCAACACCACGGCGCTCAGCCGGGGATTTATGAGTTTTCCCACAATTGCCCGGCACCTCGCCAACCCCAATCAAGGAGTACGGTACCAGAGCTGAGACTGTGCGTAGAGGTTAGCCGTACCAGATCTAATTGGTACTGCTCCATCTCCCTCACAAGCTCAGTTCCTTTTCCCACAGTGAGGTAACGTTCCACATCCCCAGAGCCAGCTTCTGCCGCTCGGGTTCAGTCCGTCGTGTTACGTGTTAAAATGGCAGCAAAGGCAGTCAGAGACTCATGGATGAGTTTCGAATATTATCTGAAAATCTTCAGCATCTAGGTTTTCATAGTTCACAAAGTTACACTACTTCTTCCCTCTTTCCTAAACACCAAGGTTCACTTTCAGAAGAATATACTTATAAAGTCCAATTATGTCCATTGCCACGACGGAGCGTCGGAGAGCGTCCAAACGATAGGGCATCCACGAGAGCGGAGAGTAAACGTCCATACAATCCAACAATAAGGCTTCAACGAGAGAGGAGGGAGTGAAGAGCGTCCAAACGATAAGGCATCCACTGGCGTGGATAGAGTCAAGCCGAATGTCCAACCGATAAGGCATCCACGGGCGCGGATAGAGTCAAGCCCTGTCCCTTCTGGAATTCTCCGCGCAATATATATCGCATGTAATCAGGAATGGGCCAATCACCAATCACTAACCATAACCAAGCATGTTGATAATGATTGACAAAAATAAATGAGATGACCTTATGACCACACATAAAATACAAAATCATGTCAAAACAAAACAATGTAGAATTTAGGTTCATTACAGTCGTGACCCATGACGTCACTGCCACCCGAACCCAGCGGTTCTTCCTGCAGGTGGTGGGCCCATAGGAGGGAGGGGGGGGGGGGGGGGGGCATGTTGCTTTTTCGGGTTTTCTGTGCCCGGCCGTGGATTCGCAGCTCACCGACGAGCCCACCGTCTGGGCCTGGCTCCAGGCGGGGGCCCCGGGCTTCCTCCGGGCAGGGTCCCTCCTCCTCTCTCTTTCTCTCCTGCCTCCTTTCATGGAGAGGTAGCCTTCACCCTGATTATACTAGCCCTAACCCTGATTATTCTAGCCCTTACCCTGACTATTCTAGCCCTATCCCTGATTTTTCTAGACGTGACCCTGATTATTCTAGCCCTTACCCTGATTATTCTGGCCCTAACCGTATTCTGACCCCTTTAATCCAACCTAAACAGTTTAGTTAGCTTAATTTCAGCCATATTGTTTCTACTGTTGATAAACCTTAGAATATATAGTAATTATGCATGTTTTATATAACCCGGACATTTACCTAGTGATTTTGAGTTTATTTATAAACCCAAACAATAATAAACACAACAATATAAATTCGGCCCAGCAGAAATCTATTACCCATCTCTTCTCTTATCCATCTATTATCCATCCCGGATCCATCTCTTATCCAATCTCTGATCCATCTCTTATCCATCCATTATCCATCCCTTATCCATCCCTAGTAGAGATCTCGATCTCTGTCCCACCATACCCTGATGGGTCCTCCAGGTGTATCCTTGAGTTCATGCTCAGGTCCTTGGGAAGATCAAGGCCACTTTTTATACAAGAATGTCAACTAAAAAAGTTGACATTCTTGTATAATTTTCTGTAACCTGTTAACCCCTTGCTGTTGGTTGCAAATATTTGTTGGAAACTGTAAATAATAACATTCATTTAAGGAGAGAAAATAAATATATATAATATATATTTCTGTGCATGATTTACTTTTACCATATCTAAGAATTCAAGTATTTTTAGGGAAGAAAAGAGCATAAAAGTGGTCCTCCTAAACGTTTAGGACACAACAGAAGCTGCAGTGATGAGGCCCTCAAACAAAACACAAGGCTACAGAGGGGTGTGCCCCCTCTGTAGCCTTGTGGAACACAGGTGGGCAGCGTTTCCACAGACCAATTAAACAACATACAGGCCCCAAAGGCAGAGAGCGGAGCAGAAAGAGGGACATCAAGAGAAAGCACACCTTTCAAAGTACACTGCAGCTTCCGGATGTGCGTGCGCGCACACACACACGCACACACACACACACACACACACACACACACACACACACACACACACACACACACACACACACACACACACACACACACACACACACACACACACACACACACACACACACACACACACACACACACACACACACACTGCCCTCTGGGATAGTTTTGACCAAACAGAAGGTGACACACAGTTGACAAGGAAGTGATTCCTATTTCATGGAAAGACATTTAAGATGCTACAAGACATATAACATAGTTGTCCTATAACATTACATGTTATAGGACAGCTTTTAAATACAACATACAAGCTCTAACGATTGAATTAATTTGTTAATTACCATTGATTACATCTGAATAAACCTTTTTCTTTCTTCTTTCAGATGAAATATCATTCATGAGCAAGTAAAAGGCAGGCCTCTTGCAAAGAAGTAGGTTGGTCAAACCCACAACCTTTAATAGAGTCAAATACCCAAACCAATAGACTATTGATTGACTTATACAGCTATAAACGTGAAAGCTATATAAACGTTGTTCTTTTAGACAGACATTAGTTCAGAGTGGTTCAGAGTCTGATTACCAAATCAAAGATTGGTTTAAGATTCAGAAGATAAGATTGAAAAGATTTCCGTATTGCACAAAACATTCCCTCTCGGCCCCATTGAGAGGAACATTAAGAGTCTTCTTACCACCATTGCTATTAGCTTGGTCTACAAGAAGAGCTTTGCATCATAAAAGCTGTGTGTGTGTGTGTGTGTGTGTGTGTGTGTGTGTGTGTGTGTGTGTGTGTGTGTGTGTGTGTGTGTGTGTGTGTGTGTGTGTGTGTGTGTGTGTGTGTGTGTGTGTGTGTGTGTGTGTGTGTGTGTGTGTGTTTGCAGAGCAAAGCCAGGTCATGCGTTGCAAAATGCCCTGAAGCGCAGGGACCCAGCTTTACCTTGGTCCTATGAGTGGCTCCTTGGGTACAAAGCAAGTGTTTGTGAAGGATGTGGAGAGAAGCCTCTAATCTATAGGAATCTAAAGAGCCATGTCATGTTTGGGATGCAGGTCCGCCCGGTACGTTGAATGCAGCCTTCTAGTCTATTCTAGTTAGAAGTGTAGCCATGTACAGTAAAAGAAATCCTCATTTGAGAAATCTAAGATTGACTTTGGAGGTGAAGAATGAACCCAGCCCACTTTGTATTGGGCGATGAATAGATGATGTTTCTTTGAAATGTGTTATGCTAAATATAAAAGCAGATGAGGAGGACATAGGATGACCAAGCTGGGAGGACCCTCAATCGATTTACTTTTCAGAGTAGTTCTAAAAAAACACTGATTAAACTCAAATACTGTAGATCTTCAAAGTCTTACAGCCGAACATAGTTAAACATTCACACAAACCATGTCCTGTTTACATTTACCACTGGAGGAGGCAAAAAAAAAATTGAGCCGCATTGATCAAATATTATAATTCAGTGTGCGAAGGAAATCGGGTAGTCTACTTTATCTTCTTTAACACTTTGGAGTATTAAGCATAACATCAAGAGTAAAATGTCATCTATTCAATCTACAGTATATTCCTTCCTTTCAAATGACCAAGTGTGTCAAGCGAAAGGTTTAAAAGTATACTCAAGAGACATTCTCTAGAACAAGGGGGACCAGAGACAGAAGCCAGGGTGGAAAATACAGCCTCAGTAGAAAGAGGTAATACTGAAAAGATAGCAGAAGACATTTCAAGGGCCCTCTATTCTAAAGTATCAGCGACTGCAAGACCAGCAGTCACAAGTCACAAGTAAGTCACTAAAGGTCTCATTAAATAAGTATTATTGTTAAATCAAAGGAATCGATTTGGTGTATCAGTCAGTTGATCAGTGGTGTCATCTGTGAATGGATGAGAATGAAGTGGTTTAGGGATATGCCTAAAAAATAGAAAAAAACAAAGACTAAGAACATAATGCGAAGAGGAGGACCACCATGTTGCCCAGCAGGGTGGACCCCAGGGAAAGAATGAACTGGCCGGGGGACATCTCTTATACCCTGCACAGCACCAGGGGGGGGGGGGGGGTCAACCCCTAATGTGAAACATAGGGTAAGAAGTATTTAAGAAGGGCTTTTAGTAGTCCATCCTCTGAACATTGCGGTTCAACCATGACACACGTATATAACATTCGTGGCTAAAATGACGTAAGTGTTACGCCGGAACAGGGCTTAAACCGGACTCAGATGCAGAGGTGGTCTCAAATGAAAAGTTTTAATAACACTTTCCAAAAACTCAGGAGTTCCAGACAAAAAGGTAAAACAAGGTACATTCCAAAATCCAAAATGATATTCTAGTTCTCAAAAAACTCAAAAAGGTGAATGTACGATAAACAGAGCAAAGTTCTTAGCATAAGCTTACTATGGGCGTTTGGACAAAAACTCAGCACAGCAGGAACTGAAAACAAGGTTTAAGTACCCACACTTAATGGGCTCTTTGCACAGCTCCACTACTTCCTGAACTTAATGCTGCTCCTTTATTTCCTGTCTTACATTATTGGATAAACTGATTAATCCAGGTGTGTCTGACCATTGTGACTAGCTCAGACACACCTGGATTAATCAGTTTGTCCAGTAATGTAAGACAGGAAATAAAGGAGCAGCACTAAGTCCAGGAAGTAGTGGAGTTGTGCATAGAGCCCATTGGACACTCGGTAATCAACAGATTAACCTCATGTGGCATACCCAAGATGGCCGAACCCAAACAGAAGCATGAAACACAAGGTCATAGTAGCCACTAGAGGCCAGCAAAAAAAACAAAATCATAACAGTAAGTGCATTCAGATTCCTCGAGTCCTCATGCATCCTCCTCCTCCACATCTTTGACATCATGACATTTTCCCGCTAGGTATCTTAAAAGTGGTGCCGATCTGCTTGGCTTAAAGAGATTAGATGGAATTTTCTGTCTTAAAGAGATTATACCCTTAATCAAAACAATAACAAAAAGTCTTCTTTTGATGATGTTGTGTAGCAGCGTGGGCTCACCAGAGTTGTTTTCTTCACCATTTCTGGTGAAGATCGATCTTACGCGACTCAGCAACTGTAATGTTTACAGACAACGTAATGTATGAAAGTTTTATTCACGTTATGGTTAATCACGTTTATTCACAAAATTTCATTTATTTTGTAATGAAATAGCTGCAACTAACATTAGTTAAAGTAACGTTTGCACCCACTTTCCAAGTAAAGATGAGTCGATTACGCAAATAGCTGTAGATAATGTTTATGGAGAATTAAGCGGTGGGGTAACGTAAGTGACTTAACTCAGGTCTGTTTAACGTGGTCCATACAATCCAAAAAAATAATCTGCGTATCATAGCACATCGTATTCAGCTAGATCCATATTAAATACAATTAAATAAGGTATTTACTGTATTAATTTTTTTAAAAGCTGTTTAAAAATTATACACAGCTACAAACAGGCTGTCTAGCTATTTGTGTTTAACTACCCTGCACTGGAGGACATATTCATGGTCTTAAACCAAACCTTTGATTTAATTTCATAAGCACAAAAATATTGTAATAAACCATACTATGTGTGATGAAAATCTATTTTAATCCTTTGTGGTAGGCCTATCGTTATTTCAGGCTAGGTATAACTCTCAGAGGTAAATGTTGGTTTATTCAGAGCTTCGAAATCTGGAGTGGTTCATGAAGCATCTCCTGAAGGTAAGAATTCAGTTTATATTGGAAATGGGTGGAATGGTAAATATTAAGCCAAGCCTACATGTTTTAATTTGTAGGCGTAAGGTAAACCTTCGGTCTGTCTTGGCCTGGGCAAAAATGGCAAAGAGGCAATGTTTGTAGTGTCCGATTTATCTTTAATCATTTTTGTGAGTGCTTCGGCTGACATGTGAATACTGTATGTATACTAAGGCTGCAACAACGAATCTATAAAATTTGTTTACTAAAAGTGTTGGCAACGAATTCGATTCGATGAGTCGCGCGATTAATACGTCACTCGTAGGCGCGGCACTGTTTACAGCAAGCCGCCGACAGGTTGGTTCATGTTTCATGCACGCCCACAGCGAGCTTTAGCATGAGCGACCACAGCTTGTATTTTGGTCATATCTTAACACTGGACTGTAGGCCTATATAAAGCGTTGTACCTTCACTGTCTTTGGGTTAAAAAAAACTCCTTCAACTCAGTGTCCGTCTAGTAGTCCAACCGATAACTCTTGTCAGCTGCTGATGCGGCTGCAGACGGTGTGCAGACGGGCTCGTAGTCGGCACCGCGTGCATCAACAGTCTTTCAAAGCAGCGGTATTAATCACTCAACCGGACGGTGTAGAAAGTCCCGTCAGTTAAAACTAGTAATCCAGTTTTTAAATCCATGTTAAAATCGGCAGGATATAGAGCTAGTTAGCTTAAAAAAAGGTCGCAAACAGTGTCAAATGTGATGTGTTCAGGGCGGCTCAGTTATATGATTAATGTGTTCAAATGCAACACAAAGAAAATGAGATTTGGGCGAAAACGATCTGTCATCTGAGAGAAATTAAGATGATTTAATTTCTTTTTAACCGTTAGTATTTACCGGTTAAAGATCTTATCGGTTAACCATGGACATCCCTTATAGGCCTACTGTATATTTATAAATGTATAGCCTATCATACATTGTATGTTTTCTTTGTGCTATCCCATTTATGTTTTTTTTTTTTTTTATCATTTGATATTACTTTTAATAGTTCTGGGACGTTGTCGCAATAACCTGGTGTTTTTACACTTCAGCCTGCACTGTGAATTTGAAGTAATGTTCAGTTTTTGAATACAGATGCGGCAATTACAAATGTTTCTTTTTTTATCCGATTCATCGATTAATCGAAAAAAAACAAAACAGATTAATCGATTATTAAAATAATCGTTAGTTACAGCCCTAATGTATACTGTATGTAACACTTATGTAAACTGTATACTGTATGGAAGACTCGTCATTGTATGGAAGACTCCTCATATAGCTCCTCATTGAATGTACCAATGTCAACTGTTGATGAGATCTGGAATCCCCCCTGTAGCAGGTGGCAAGAGCCATCACAGGGAAACATAAGCGGGTCGGCCACAGGAAAAAGGAAGAGCAAGCGGTGCGGCATGAGGAAGAATGGTGGGTAGAGGAAGAGGGACGGCATCACTGGATTCATGGCAGCACTGTTATAATTACTGTTAGCAACATCACTCCTGTTATCTTCTTTAGAGATATCTTCATTTTTTAAGAAATGAATGATAATTATTAATTTATAATTATATAATTGTTGTTTTAATAAATATGTAATAGTTCCATGCTGAATTGCATATTCAAATGTTAGTTGAGTATGAGTATTTATAGAAATAATCTATATTGTTTTCAAATTAATTGTTTTCAAGTAAAACATTTGCGTAAAATTAGTGCATTTACATTTACAGGCAGTGTTGTGTGGTTGCAAATGGGTATAAAATAAGAGTTGGGGGGGGATAATGTGTGAAAAGCAGCTCATTCATTTGAGTTAATTTTGGGAAACCGGGGTTCGGAGAAAAGAGGTTGTAGGATATGTTCCGCTCTCGTCTCTTGTAGTGCAGAGCTGGCCCCTGAGAGGAGAATGATATTGAAATCAGATGAGTAGGAATAACCATCATTTACCATCTCAGAAAAACAAGGGCCATACCAGTTTTCAATCAGACAGAACACTGGCATATCAATCTGCTGATAGATACAGTATATAGTACACATCAGAAATAATATCTTACCATCTGTTGGATGCTGAAGTGTGCCTATGGTTTATTTAAAACAACCAATATCATATTCCCTTAAAATAATACAACAGTTTAAAGTCACCTTTCATCCAGGTGAGTGATTCGATGGTCTACAATTCCAGGCTCCAGGAAAAAGTGGCGAGCAGATCTCTAATAATTCAGTATTCTTTACCTATCTGATGTTAAGTCACTGGAGGATGCTACGGTGGAGGACCTGAACAGCTTTCGAGATCTCTTAATAGGAGTTGACGTGGATGCTCCCCCTGTTTGGCAACTATACAATGTGAAGAGAGAATATACTGTATATATTTAGCATGTGCCACGATCTGACAAAACATTGTTAGTTCTTAACTATCCCTTGCCTGAAAGAGCAACTTTCAAGTTAATTGTGTAACTTAATTCATACAGAATCTTGTATGAAAGTGTCAATTTAAAATTAAATACACAGGAATACATGTTTGTAACGGGTCCAAAGGAGTGGGCGGAGACAGGGTTGGCGTTCTGTATTGG
>OLKM01001756.1:0-14271 GCA_900291075.1 Melanogrammus aeglefinus | reverse complement strand
CAGTGTTTTTTTTTCCACAATTGCTTAGTTTGTACAACATTCATTCCAACATTTCCTCCTGGATACATTGAGAAACGTAAAATTAGCACATAAGTTATTGAGATTTATTTATTTAAACATTTATGAAAACTCAATACAAAAGTAAACTAGGAGTTACATGGAGATTGGATTAGTTGGACTTTTCGATTACTATCGTCTCCAGTAGCATGTGGTGACGATACATTTTGCTTGAGGCAGAACCCAAGAATCACAACCGCGACTAAAATATATTTGACAATGAATTACCTATTTACAGTTGTGAATTTGTTGTAGGCTTAAAATACGTCAGAGAAATTTGAAATGGATATTTTATAATTGGGAGATGTATTTCAATTTACAATGGCTTGATAAACTTTTTGTTTTTTCCTTGTTTGGAGTCTGGTGGAACATTCTCATCGTTGTAACCAGCGAAGTATAGCACCGTTGCTATGGGGAACGAAACAGAACGTCTTTTCAGTTTCTGTATTTGTGTGGCTCCCATTTTTTTTCTAACTGCTGTATTTTATATAGTTGTTTGGTGTTTTTGTAACTGCAAACTCAAAAACTGTTGATGTTCATAAGTTTGTGTGGACAACTCGTTCAGTGCATCTAGAATGAAAGGCAAAAAAAACTGCAAAGCTATCCTGAGCCTCAGCCGGTAGCAGAATTTGACCGATGCGGAGCGCACACTAGCTTCCCCAACCAGGAAACTATTATTTATTGGTGATTGCAACATGATTACTCCCTCCTATCGATGCCGATAGGTCACTGTGATAAAACTAGCACTAGGGTACGGTCGTTGAGCTGTACTGCCCGCAGACTGCTCGGCATGTTAACTTCTTGACACTAGGAAACAAGGGCCTGATGGCAGGCACGTTCACGGCAAACGAGTTGAGACAAAATTGAACAATAAGATACAGTACAGTCTAATAATAATACTACTAATAATAATGATTATATAAGCAGGAACTCTTTTGGGGAGGTGCATGATTTAGTAGTTACTGTCCCAACTAGCATGGCACACACGCCTGATGGGCTCCAATAAGTATATCTCATTTCACAGCAGAGTAATCTTATTTAAAAGGCCCCTTTTGAATCACCTTTTCTTGTCGTGCCGCAGGACTTGTCAGACTTGAAGTTAAATGTATTTTTCACCATTTAACAGCAAGACCAAGTCTTAAACTAACATATTTATACTGCAGCATTTATTTCTAAGTATTTAAGTGTAAATGAGACATTCCTTGTTTTCTGTGTTGGAGTTTTTATCCTTTATTTGCTTTCTTGTCTTTCAGGCTTGTTTGCAGACGCGACCAGACCAGTGTGGTGTCTCCGTCACGGAGGGCTGTGTTGTCCTTTTCTCTGCCGGTGCACACCTGCAACTTTTTTACTCCAGCGCCACATAGTGAAATGGCATAAAATCGTTTTTTAATGCATGTGCGCCAACGCTGTCAAGGTGATGCCATAATATTGTTCTGTGTTTAGCCTTTTAAGCTCTTTGAGAACAGTATGGTGATGAAGCGGTATACAAATACAATTGAATTGTATTGAATGCTTGTTATGGGTTTTTGGTAAAGTCGTGTTGGTAAATATTTTTACCTTGATTATTAGACTAAAAAAATAAAGAGTCAATTTGGATTTTTGATAACTGATCTATTCGAGCAGGACTGTTGATGAGTGAACTATTGCAAACTTAGGGTGTAGCCCAATTACTGTAGAATAGTAGACCTATTTGCTTTATGATGCTGTAAGGCTTTCGATCAGGGACCAATAATTAAGGGCTGCACCCATTTTCTCTCATTTGCTCCAATCCCCATTGCAGTCCAATGTATTCTTAAACTAATGTTTTACCGTGTGCATTCACAGTCTATTGTAGTCTTTCTGTGATCTAATACATTCACGGGCTTCCAATATTCCTAAATTGTTAAATTAGTGTTCATTCAGTGATTAAATTAACAACTATTACCTAATGTCAACATTATTTGAGAGGCCTTGAACAATTGTACAATAAACACTGCAGTCTTAAAGGGGACATATTAGGAAAACAACACATTTAGATTAGATTAGATTAGATTAGATAAGATTATTTTTATTTCGAATGTGTAAAACAAGAAAAAAACAAACAAACAAAAAAAAAACAAACATATATAAAAAGAAAGCCACAATGGTCTCACTGAAAACAGCTGAACTTACACTAACAGAAAACGGAAAACATGATGCAATGCACCTTTCAACCACATCCGAAAGTGAGTGGGAAGAAGTCAAAATTTATTGATCTCCCACCCCTACTTCCTAAATCATGCTTGCTAATTTAATTACTAATTCATAACATCCATACAATATCTACTAAATATATATATGTAATATTCATTATATTACATCTATATTTATATTTCCTAGGATTTGGGGTGTTGTTTTCGGTCTCACGCATACAAACTTTAAAAAAAGTCTGCCGTTTCTTTGAGCGAGATAATCATTTCTGAAAGTAGCACGCCTACACAGTTACTAAACGAGTGAGTCAGTTTCGGCGCCCCCTCCTACATAGGGGGGCTCATTTGAATATTATCTCCCACTTCCCCACCCCCCTCCAATCAGATCAAAGCTAAGATTTTGTGGACTAGCAGACAACACTGGGCGGAGATGTTCGCGCATTTCAGAGGCAGGGATATTCCATGCAAAAATAGTTGTCTAATTTGTCAGTTTGCCATGGGACTGCCTGGCAGGGAGTCACATGGCAAGTCCGGAGGAGAAAGGGATTCTACTCCCGGAGCTAAGCTGCCGGACTGCCGACGAGCTCCGGCGGGGACAACTCGGCGGCAGTCCGGCAGCTCAGGAGTACAATCCCTTTCTCCTCCATGTCGCGGTTCAATATGGACTTCAGAGATTCAAGGCCAAAGTTCCTTTCCCCCAATTCTTCTCAACCATGGCCGAGATAAGCCCCACTACGAGTCTTCACTTGTGGGAGTACCAGAGACGTCAGACGCAGTCTTTATGATTCATAATATCATCCGAGGCGCACATAGCTCTTGGCCGTGATATAAGATTATATAAATACCTATATATTCTATAGTATTATTATTATTATATCGATATATAGAGCTCCAGGAGTCGGCAAACGGTAACAATCACTTCTACTCCATGCGGTGTTTCACTCTGACAACTCATAGGTCAATGGGCAGCAGCTCATTTGCATCGAAGGAGACAGCAGAGACAGTTCTGAAGGGACTGCAACAGAGGGTAGAGGATAGTGGTAGGCAAGATTATTTTTCCTAAAGGCTATTTCCAGCAAACAGCTTCAAAAACATGTTTTCTGGAACTCAAATACTGTACTATGTTAACTTGTTGGGAAAAGACCATAATATGTCTCCTTTAAACAACATACATTTTTACAGCTCTTTTCTGTCAAACCATATCTCAACTCTTCCACACTCAGCTATCAATCTTTGCATTGGCTATCCAACCCCATCTTAGCAGATGCTTTTATCGAAAGTGACATGCTTTTATTGAAAGATTAGAGAGATCACAGGCATTTCTATGCACATTAATCCCTTATGCATGTGTAACGGGTCCAAAGGAGTGGGCGGAGACAGGGTTGGCGTTCTGTATTGGTTCGCTTTTATTTTGGTGAAAGCGAACAACCGAACCATCCAAATAGTCAATAAATAATAACAAGGGTCCAACGCTCGTTCGCCGGCTCTTTGCGCTTCTGCCGGTTCGGGAAGCGCTCACGCTCTCTGGTTCCTCCTCCCTACTGAAAGGCAAAGCAGACACATAAATACACTCTTCCTGATTGGGTCTGATTGCGGACACCTGTCCGCAATCAGACCCAATCGCCCCAGCAGACCCGGTGCTCCCTCTACTCCCCTACCGGCAGACGCCGCCCCCCTCCACATACCCCCACCGCCCGACACAGGCCGGGGACCCATCCGGCCGTAAGCCTACTCCCCCCCCCCCCCCTGAACGGGAGAGGAAATCTGCCACAACCATCTGCGCCCCCGGCCTGTGGGCCACCCGGAAGTGGAAGGGCTGCAACGCGAGGTACCAGCGGGTGATCCTCGCGTTGGCATCCTTCATCCGACGGGGCCACTGGAGGGGGGGCGTGGTCGGAGTAGAGGGTGAACTGGCGACCCAGCAGGTAGTAGCGGAGGGCGCCGATCGCCCACTGGATGGCGAGACACTCCTTCTCAACGGTGCTGTACCGCCCCTCGCGGTCCGACAGCTTGCGGCTCAGGTACAGCACCAGACGGTCGGTCCCCCCTACCTGCTGGGTCAGGACCGCGCCCAACCCCCTGTCCGATGCGTCTGTCTGCACGGAGAAAGGGAGAGCAAAATTAGGAGCACACAAGACGGCTTCCCCGCAGAGGGCTGTTTTGATCGCATCAAACGACACCTGACATGGCTCCGACCACTGGACCGTATCTGGGGCCCTCTTCCGGGTGAGGTCGGTCAAGGGGCTGGCCAGGTCGGCGAAGTTCGGGACAAACTGCCGATAGTACCCCGCCAGCCCCAGGAACCGCCTCACCTCCTTGGTCCTGGGGCGAGGGGCGGCAGCGACCGCCGCGGTCTTACCAACCTGCGGCCGGACCTTCCCCCCCCCAGGTGGAACCTCAGATACTGGATCTCCCTCCGATCACGCACTTCTTCGGGTTGGCCGTGAGCCCCGCCCGCCTCAGCGACTGAAGGACGGCCGTCACCCGCCGCATATGCTGCTCCCACGTACTACTATAGATGACGATGTCGTCAATGTAGGCAGCAGCATACGCGGCATGGGGCCGTAACACCCGGTCCATCAGCAGCTGAAATGTGGCCGGGGCCCCGAACAACCCGAACGGAAGTACCTTGAATTGGTACAGACCAAGCGGAGTGGAGAACGCCCTTTTCTCTCGGGCTGCTGGAGACAACGGAATCTGCCAGTAGCCCTTGGTGCAGTCCAGAGTCGTATAGTAGGTAGCCATGCCAAGCCGGTCCACAAGCTCGTCGATCCGAGGCATCGGGTAGGCGTCGAACTTGGACACCGCGTTCACCCTACGGTAATCCACAAAGAACCGGACAGACCCGTCCGGCTTCCCCACAAGCACGACGGGGCTGCACCAGTCACTGTGGGACTCCTCGACGACGCCCAACTCTAACATTGCTGCCAATTCACGCCGTATCACGTCTTGTTTGTGTACGGGCAGCCTGTAGGGGCGTGTCCGCACCGTTAACCCCGGTTGCGTCTCGATGTCGTGAGATATTAACGGGGTGCGACCGGGCAGAGGCGAAAAGACGTCGGCGAACTGGAGCTGTAAAGCAACCACGTCCGCCGCCTGACTCCCCGACAGATCCTCTCCTCCGCCGACCGGAGGGATGGGCCCCGGGGCAGGGACTTCCGGTCCAAACTCCTCTCCCTCCGGTAGCGTCGTGGCAAACGCGACCGGGACCACATCATTCCACCTTTTCAGGAGGTTGATGTGGTAGATCTGCCGGGTGTTGCCCCTATCCGACCGCACTACCTCGTAATCCACGTCCCCGACTTGCCGTGTGACCACAAAGGGACCTTACCACTTCGCGAGTAATTTGGTGTTAGAGGTGGGCAACAGAACGAGGACCTTGTCCCCCAGTGTGAGATCGCGTAATCTAGTCCCTCTGTCGTACAGGCGTTTCTGATTCTCCTGGGCTTGGCGCAAATGCTCATGTGACATTACCCCGAGTGAGTGGAGCTTTGCGCGCAGGTCGAGGACGTATTGAATTTCGTTTTTGCTGTCGCTGGACCTCTCCTCCCAGTTTTCTTTAATGAGGTCCAGGACGCCCCTGGGCCTGCGCCCATAGAGCAATTCAAACGGGGAAAACCCTGTGGAAGCCTGAGGCACTTCCCGCACCGCGAACAACAGAGGGTCTAGCCATTGATGCCAATTTCGAGCATCCTCCCGAACAAACTTCCGGATCATGGAATTTAACGTCCGGTTAAACCTCTCACACAAGCCGTCTGTGGCTGGGTGATAGACGCTTGTGCGGATGGCCTTGACCTTCAATAACCCGTAAAGTTCCCTAATGGTGCGTGACATGAAATTGGTGCCCTGGTCAGGGAGAATCTCCTTTGGGATTCCCACCCGCGATATGACGTGAAACAACGCCTGCGCAACACTCCTCGCGGAGATGTTGCGCAACGGAATTGCTTCCGGGTATCGGGTTGCGTAGTCGATCACGACTAACACAAATCGATACCCTTGTGCGGAACGTTCTAATGGCCCGAAAATGTCCATACGCGATCGAATGGGACCTCCACCAGGGGAAGGGGCCGCAAGGGAGCCCTGGGGATGGCCGGGGGATTCACCAACTGGCACTCGGGGCAGGAGGCACACCACCTGCGCACTTCTGCCCGAATCCCCGGCCAATAGAACCGAGCCATTATCCGGTTCAGTGTTTTATCGTACCCCAGATGGCCCGCCATTGGGTTGTAATGCGCCGCCTGGAAAATCATTTCCCGGCGGCTCCTGGGTACCAGCAACTGGGTAATCTCCTCCTCACTCTGGGTGTCACGACCCACCCGATAGAGTCTGTCCCTAATTACCACAAAGTGTGGGTAAGTCAGCACTGCGTCTGGCTGTACCCGAAGACCATCAATAGCTATCACTTGGTCGTAGGCGGAGCGTTAGAGTAGCGTCACGAGTCTGCTCAAGGGGGAAATCGTCTACCGGTGGGAATGTCGGCGCTTGGACCTCGGGTTGAGAACCTCCCGCCTCCTCCCCCGATCCCTGACCAGCGTCGGACACCCTCGCATCGGCACAGAACACAGCACATGACTTACATGTCCCTAACTGTCGTGCCCGTACCCCCACAGTCTCGCTAACTGCCCATGGAAACCCAGCCCTATCTATCCCTAGAATCAGGGGGTACGTGAGGCTCGGACTAACCGCCTTGACTATGCGTTTTCCCCCCATAACGAATTTCGATGGGGACCAAGGGATACGTGTGGACATCCCCGTGGATACACCTCACCGACGCCTCGACCAATGCCTCGGACCGCACCAGGTGCTGATGGATCATGGTCTGCATACAGCCGGAATCCAACAGTGCCTGGTGCGTACCCCGTTGTATCCTCACCGGGATACGGTACGCCTCGCCGGGACCGTAGGGAGGGATCGGCGCACCGGCGACGCGGACGACCTGGCCCACCTCCATCATCGGGCAGTCCCTCCGAAGGTGACCCGGTCGTCCGCACCGCCAACACCCCTCCCTTGCCGTCTGAGCACCCGTCTGCGGGATGGGGGGGAAGGTGATCCATGTGCCTGCTCCGGAGAGGGCCCCCCCCCCCACCTCGCTCTAGGTAGCGGGATGGGTCTGTTCCCCCGCAGGGCCGCTGCACCGGTCCGCGGGCTCGGGACTGGTGGCGGCGGTCGTCTGTCCGTCCAGGGGGGAATCAGGTGGCCCTCCGCGATCTCGACGGCCGCCGAGAGGCTCTCGGGCCGGTGGTACCGGACCCAGGTCGACGTTCTGGCTGGAAGCCCCTCGACGAACCTCTCCAGGGCCACCTGCTCCACGATCTCCTCGGGGCTGTTCCGCTCCGGGCCCAGCCACCTCCTCGCCTGGTCCCGCAGCTGCTGGGCGTAGGTGAAGGGACGATCGCCGTCCGTGAAGGCGAGGGCCCGGAACCGGCGCCGGTGTTCTTCCGGGTTCAGGCCCAGCCGGTCCCGGATGGCCTTGTCCACAGCCTCGTTAGTCCCGCTGGCCCCAGCCGGCAGACTAATGCGCCGCGAGCTGGGCCTCGCCCGTCAGGAGCGGCAGGAGGCGGTGAGCCCACTCCCGGCGTGGCCACCCGGAGACCTCGGCCACCCCCCGGAACGTCTCCAGGAAGGACTCCGCGTCGTCGTTGTCCCCCATCTTGGGGACGTGGATGGCTCCCACCGGCCCTGCCACGCTGGGTCCCTGTCCGCGCTCGCCGGAGGAGCTCCTGCAGGACCGCCCGATTGGCAGTCAGAGACTGACCCAGCTCCAGGAGCGCCTCGTTCTGCGCCTGTTGTACCTGCGCCTGCCGGTCGGACATCTGCGCGAGATGCCCGAGTATTGCTCCCAACGGTGTCTGCTCCATGGCCTCACTCGCCCCACATTGGGCTCCACTGTAACGGGTCCAAAGGAGTGGGCGGAGACAGGGTTGGCGTTCTGTATTGGTTCGCTTTCATTTTGGTGAAAGCAAACAACCGAACCATCCAAATAGTCAATAAATAATAACAAGGGTCCAACGCTCGTTCGCCGGCTCTCTGCCGGTTTGCTGCGCTTCTGCCGGTTCGGGAAGCGCTCACGCTCTCTGGTTCCTCCTCCCTACTGAAAGGCAAAGCAGACACATAAATACACTCTTCCTGATTGGGTCTGATTGCGGACACCTGTCCGCAATCAGACCCAATCGCCCCAGCAGACCCGGTGCTCCCTACTCCCCCTACCGGCAGACGCCGCCCCCCTCCACAGCATGGAATTACATTTTCTAGTTTATGCCATGTGATGTTTTTATGTTATTTGATGTCTTATCTGTTATGTTTGCCGGTTCTTTTTACTGCTGGCTGTGCTCTAAATTTCCCCCTCGGCGATAATAAAGTGAGCCATGAACCTTAATCTCTTGAGGACTTTAACCTCTATGTTGGATGGATATGGTTATCCATTTATCTTGCCGTCATTTTTGCTAAATGAAGAAAGCGGAACATTTCCTCTGATGATGTTATCTTTTATACTAAACTAAAGGCTTTAGCACGTAGTCGACCACAAAAACCACACTGCAGATAGGGATAGCAGAACCCTGACTCCTCATTCACCCAGAGATGATCGAACGAGTTTATGTTGGACGTTGGTAAGTCTATACTTTTTTTATACCATTATATTAATGACCAGTTAAATGTCTTTTTTCATATCTGGTTATTTATTGCATTCAATATTTTGTGTGCAGTGTTTAAGCTAATGATGAGGCTATCGCTAACCATGTGCGGGCTTTGCTCAAGAAATCGCAATTAAACGTGTACTATACTACCAAATAATATTGTATACTATACGTCGCTGACATTACTGTAACAATATTTATTTCAAAAAAGTACTAAAGTAAAGTAAAATGGGGAGATCATTGTTGATGTCCTATATTTCAGAAATACAAAGATACATTTGAGAACATTGTGTCAAATTTAATAGAATTATTTTAATTTGTTTTTATGAAATCACTATTAATTTAATGTATCAAGAGTCATGTATGGTTCCTCTGAAAAGGTTATTATATTCCGAGAGAAATGTCACATTTCCCATCGACATGGATGGTTTGTAGAACCTAAAGGACTTGCTCCTTTGAAATCAAACGTTCATGCAAACCAAAGCAGGAGGCGCAAAAGGAAGGAGGGCGGAGCCAGTCCGGGTTTAAACTAGGTCCATGGGGTTTCACACGGCTTTTAAACAAGTTGGTTTGCAGCTGTTCAGACGTTGCTGCTTATCCCCATTCTGTACATTTGTCTGTTTCATTGTAAAGCTCAAAGCTACACAAATAAATTAATTCAATATAGATTATTTCTTAAGGGGTTTAAACTCAACTAGCGGCAGTCTCTTAATGGGTTGACTGAGCAGTTTTGATTTTTGATTAAGTTTAATATTTGTTAAAAATCTCACCTTACTGGGATATATTGTGTCCCCATCAAACGTGTCTCACCTCACCTTATTTCTCTCTTGTCTCTCTACTGTATATACTGTACATCTCCATCTCTATTTCACCCTCTCTGAATTATAGTCTTCATTTATCATTGACTAAAATAATCAAATTCAGGAGATATGCAGCATTGTGTTAAGTGAGCTGATTTATATAGTATTCGTTTTTGTGTCCAACTAAAATATACGACCACGGATGAACTTTTGAACTCAAACCAACCCATGACCCATGCTTTGTCGTTCTCATTGTGGGATTGTCAAACAGGTGCTCTCTACTTAACGTGTCATCGTGCAAACGTCATAATTTATTCTCTTCTGTTTCAGCAGTGGAGATGCTCCATTGACAAGAGGCTGGCCCCGTTTGTTTGGGTTCCTTGCAGTCCTCTTAATGCTGTCCTTTACATTTTATTTGTACGCTTTAAACCATCAATCCTCATGGTCTTCATTCCGGCCCTTTTCCACTCAGCACGCCAAAAACTCAAAGACAGCTCACAGTGTAAGCATGTTGATCATCTCTCCCCAGCCGACTCTTTTCACTTTACTAAAACATAATCCTTGTGTTTCAAAGTCACAAATACCTTTTGGTGAAGATGAAGAACCGTTTGACAACATGAAAAGAAATGCTTTTCTGTCGTTCTGACTTTTGGAGTAAAGAATAAATAAATAAATTGGTGTGATTAATATTTGATTATAAATTTCTCTCAGGATCCTAATCTCTACTCTGTGTCTTCTCCACACCAGCGCCGTTTCATACTGGATGAACCAGAGCATTGTCTACAGAAAAAGCCCTTCCTGGTGATCATGATCACAGTTGCTCCACGCAACCGGGTCGCACGCAATGCAATCCGTGACACCTGGGCTGGAGAGACAACAGTACTGGACAAAAGAGTGAGCCACTTCTTCCTGTTGGGTAAAGCTGAAGACCAGGACAATTGCCTCCAGGATAAGGTGTGTTTATCAGACGCAATGCTCATGAAAGGTCGGCTTTATTACTATACTGTACCCTCGATTGAGTAACTGATTGTGTATCTAGGTAAAGAAAATAATTTTCCGTCCAATCTAGTGTTCCCTGCCATTATTATGTTACTTTTATATATTCACAAACAATATGTACAAAATAGAAATGATGGATCCTGATGATTAACCTTGAAGTGATATGTGTGTCCTAGCTGCTGCGTGAGAGTGTGGAACACCGGGATCTGCTCCAGGGGGACTTTGTGGACACCTACCACAACCTCACCTTTAAAACCATGCTCATAATGGAGTGGCTCGACTCGCGGTGCCCCAAGGCGTCCTACGCCATGAAGACTGACTCGGACACCTTCGTCAATGTCCACAGCCTCATGGAGAAGCTCCACAGGACTCCTAGACACGGGTACATGACGGGAAACGTGGTGAGAGAGGCTCTCGTTCACCGAGACCCAAACTCCAAGTGGTTTATGCCAGACAATGAGTTCCTCGAGTCCACGTACCCACCGTACGCGTTAGGACTCTGCTACGTGTTCTCCATGGATCTCCCTGGGAAGCTGGTTGTGGCCTCCAGGCAGGTGAAAGCCGTTTGGCTGGAAGATGTTTATCTGGGCATGTGCATGAGATATCTGGGAGTTGATCTCACAGATCCACCTGTAAACTCTTTATTTTTGACTTTACAGATGTTTCTAATGGTAAAAGCTCCCTGGAATCGTATCATTGCTGTAGAACTGAGAAGCCCTAAACAGCTTTTGGATGTATGGAGAAACTATAAAATGGGAAATATAGCATTAAAAAAAATCAATATAGTTAGTCAATGAGAGCTCACTCAAATGATAAACTGAAGATGAAGCAAAGGAAAATATGAGCGGCTTCCACCTCTAATACCCAGGAGGTTTTGTTATCTTTGGTGAGAAGTAATTTTGATTATAGGGGAGTGGAATTATGTTTTTTATACGTTGGAGAGATTTGGTTTGGGAAAATTTGTATTTCTTGGATTCAGCTGCTCTATTCTTCTCCACAGGCCTCAGTCAGCACAGATAATGTTCAATCGGAATATTTTAGCCTTTATCGCTCTACAAGACAGGGCTGCAGTTTGAGTCTGTTTCTATTTGCAATCGCCATTGAACCCCTTTGGATAGCGCTTTGAGCTAACCCCCATATTACAGCCATAGTTAGGATTAGTATGGAGTCAAGTGTCTCCCTTTAAGCAGATCACCTCTTTGTATACGTTTCCAACCCGACTATCTCTGTCCCTACTGCTTTTGCCACTCTTCAAACATTTGGTAAAATATCTGGATACAAATTGAACTTGAACAAAGTGAGGTATTTCCTATTAAAACAGCTTCTGGGAACTATCCTCTACACAACCTACCCTATAGGACTGCAATCCATAGCTTCACGTATCTTCAGAGTTCATGTTACACACAACTTTGAATACCTGTACAAAGCTAACTTTGGCCCCTTGTAATCCTGAGTAGAACAGAAGACTGACAGCTGGTCTGTGCTCATCTATCTTCAGCTGCTGCAGTCGGTTCTGATATAATAAATTATGTTCTTCCAGGGTTCTCCCTTTTGTTCCAGGGCATACATCTACTCCTCCCTCAGACCTTCTTTCCTAGATACCGTTAGAGTTTTTCCAGAAAAAGAAGGTTCCTCGGTCCTGTAAAAAATACTTGCAAAGACCTAGGCCACTGTGAGGGTTGGCTTACCTGATCTTAGGTTTATATACTGGCTTTAATGATGATCCTCCTCTGACCCGGCTGGTAATATGGGCAGACTCCACCAAACCTGGATCAATATAAAGGAAAGCATAGGGCCAGTGTTGGATCTGCTGTTAGTCTACACAGCGAGCCTGTACACACAGCTCACATGGAGGTATACTGCTATGGTAAAGAGAAGCCCTCAGCTCTGCAATGACCTCCCTGTCCTTTCATAGGTGGGTGTGCAACTCTATGTGAGAGATTGTTTCCTTTTGGCTTAAGGTCATATAGTCCAGTACTTGAGTTTGTGCCTTTTGCAAAATGTGAGTACACTCACTATTCATTCTTCCACTTCCCCTAGACAAATAATGTGTTTGTTAAAAACTCTCTTAGGATGTGGGTTCAGTTTGAGCGCTATTTTGCTTCACCATTCTATTCTGCCTATTCCCTACTCGCTGCAAATCCTATTTTTTTCTCCTTCCCCAGCAAACTGTGGTTAAGATGGTCAAGTCTCAGTATCAAGACTTTCAGGAACTTGTATATTAATATAATTTGTTGTGTCCCTTCAGCACCTCTTTGACTTCCCAGGCAACTGTTTATTATTTATTTACAGGGCCGCAGCTGGGCCCATAACACTTTCCCCATGTTTCCTAACCTACCTAAGGATTCATTTTGTTTGTTGTGGTGGTTTGGCCTGGTGATATGCTGATGTACTGACTACCAGTGTCTTTTTACGGACACATTTCACTATTAAGTGGCTATTGATGGTTGTGTGTTCATTTATTATTTGTACAGTATATTCTATTCATTTTTTTTTTTGCCTCTGATTCACGTCTTTCCTATCATTCCACAAGTGGCGGTTAACCACCCCAGCGTATTGGTTGCTAAGCGACGTCGACGTCATTGGCAGACTTTTTTCTGCCAGGGTGAAGCGAGACATCTTCCGCTCTGTGGTCGGTGTCCTGTTCGCCCTGTCGGGGGCTTATTTTCCCGATAAATGAACAGCGTTTTTGTACATATCATCCCTTACTATTATTATCTAATTTATATAATAATAATATATTATGTTTGTAAATTATTATAGTTTTGGTCTGTCATTGTGGAACCCCGGTCCGGGACAAGCGCGCTTGGATCCCCAGGGGACGGTTGTTGAAGAAAGTCTACACCCATTTCCCCCAGTGTCAGTAAGGACATTGGGACTGCTACCAATTAAGGAGATCCGAGGCACCTGGGAGCAGGTGGAGAGCAGGGCTGTAATAGCCTGCTCCTCCACTTCATCAGGACCCTCCTGAATGAGGAGAGACCGCGTCCTCGTGGGTGACGGGATTTCCACTCCGAGATCGATCGACAGTCGATTCGACCAGCTGTTTTTTTCGTTCTGTTAGTGTTCTGTTGAGACTTTGTGTTTGATTTTGGAATAAACTTGCCTTTTTAATTGCTTTGCCCAGCTACGACGTGTCCTGTTTGGGGAGGAGGTGGTTTGTTCACCGTGCCACAATTTGTAAGCTAGTATGGTGTTAAGCAATATGTCGATTGTCACTTTTTATAATGCCCTTCTTATAGAGGTATTTTTCTACTTTTGATAAACGCTCTGAAAGACAACATTATATACTCTTACAAAACCCAATAAGCAAGTCAAGTAAAAAAAATTACAGCTATAATAGCAGCTCAGTTGAGTTCTTTAGTTTGAGTGTTTGATCTTTCTGGATCTGGTTTTCATTTGATAAACTGCTGAAACAGACAGCAGACAGATCAGTGTTCATTGGTTGCATCAAGTTCCGTCAGTTGATAATTGTCAGTCTTTATCAATTAAAGGAATGAAGCTTATTTGGATTTGATCTGGAAAAGTAATGTGGAAATAGTGATACAATGTCTGATCTTAGAGACTTACCCTGGTTTGTAACATAATCAATGTTCAGGGCAAAATGCAGAA
>OLKM01001755.1:90862-108018 GCA_900291075.1 Melanogrammus aeglefinus | reverse complement strand
ATTAGGCATGCATATTAGCACGCCAGTCGATGCTCACTGAATATCACACACAAGAGGTTGGCACACCGCACACATTTTCTTGGCACACATTTCGAGTTACATGTTTGCCCTTGGAATGTTGGTGGACAAATGGGTGTTGGGGTACCCTACACTACGTATGATGTTGGCATAAGGCAGAGAAGGAGGACATAGCTGATGAAGCAGTATATAAAAAAGTCTATGCATTTTTGAATACAGCATGTATCTTTGGATTTATCTTCACGTAAGCAAAAGTCCCAAACTCCCCATATCAGAAAAAAGCAGTGGCGTCGTACTTTGAAGAAATGGAAAGGGGGAGAGGAGGGGTTTTTTAAGGACCCGACGTTCACGACTTTGGCACCATTTTGAACCACTACCTACGAACAGTCTTTTGATAGTGGTCTCATTCACATTATACGATTAGTTTCAATTCAGACACTTCTGAAAGCAACATGTAAGCTTTTATTCTGCAGACAAATTATTGTCCGAGTAGAATAATAATTGGGTGTGACTTCAGGTGTTAAGTCAGGTTTGGTTTTGAAGCATCAGGGTTAATTTGAATACTGTCCGTTTGTCTCTAGGTGCGGACATGCACGGCGTCCTGGACTCTTTGTGCTGATTCCCAGCACAGAGGGTAACCCCCTCACCAAGCGAGGACAGTGGTGAGTTGACAACCGGCTCTGAAATGTTTAAATGGGGCGTGGCCTGAAATTTCTCTTTAACATGGAGCTCTCCCTGCCATCAACATCTATAATAACCATCCTCTTGTATCCCTTTCCCCAGATTCACGTGAAGGCCATTTTTGAATTACGACCCCTCAGACGACCCCTACGTACCCTGCAGAGAGCTCGGGACTGTCCTTTCAAAGGGAGACATTCCTCAATGCATCATTCAGTGTCAGACGGATCCCAAACTGGTGGCAGGGTACCGTGATGGTGACGAGGAGAACCAGCCCCTGGCCGGACTGGTCCAGGTACGGCCACACACCCCTACCATCAGGAAGGCCAATCTGGCGTTTCATTTAAGCTGACCTTAAACTGTGACCATCAAAGAAGAGAATACCATTTAGAGGCATCAACCCAGAATGGCATTATGGAAGGCAATAGTGCAATATGAAATAACAGTATCGTTGAAAGAAGGGAGCAGTGTTTGTTTTATTTTATTCATTAGCATTATACTGTCTGTCATGCGTGGAAAAGCAAAATTAGACTTTATACTGTTGAGCTTTTTTTTAACAGCGCTTATAAAAGGCCATAGTTTCCTGCTAAACGTTGTAGAGTATGTACCATAATGTGTTTTACTGTATACTGTAAGCACCATTTGTCTCTTCGTCCTCCCTCGGGTTCACCAACACAACAATGTGACTGTGACCTGGTTTTGCTTTTCTGTTGATGTAGGCAAAAGTTTTCAGCAGGCAGAGAGAGGCAATGATGAAGCAGACGATTGAGGAGGACCAAAGAACCAAGAAGTCTGGTCAGTTTAAAAGACAAACCATTCAACTGATTATATAATACTAATATATAGATGAATGAAGTAAGTAAGAGTAATCCGTTTTTGGATCCTAATAGGAAAGCTCTGGTGGTGCAAAAAGACAAGAGGAGAGGAAGAAACTGCTTTAACAATGCCCCACAAGAAACGAAGGTAATGTCTGCTGGCTCCTAGTGTGTGGCATTTTTTGTTCCAAAGCATTTAAAGTTTGTTCATGTGCAACATTTTTTAACTAGCTCATAGCTACAAGTAACCCAAAACTTATATAAGTCCATAATCTGATTGAAGGGGAAAATGGAATACAATTCACATCTGTCCTCACACATCCTATGCAGCCTGTTAGTGCAGCCTCTGCCACTCCCTATCCATCTGATTGGATTAGCTCAGCCACTCTATCCATCTGATTGGAATTAGGCTTCAGCTACTCCTATCCATCTGATTGGATTAGCTTCAGCCACTCCTATCCATCTGATTTGGATTAAGCTCAGCCACTCCTATCCATCTGATTGGATTAGTTCAGCTACTCCTATCCATCTGATTTGGATTAGCTTCAGCCACTCCATCAAGAGGCCGTACTCCCATTAGCAAACCGTGTCTTTCAAACAGTTATTGTAGAAATATAATATGGCATGTGGCCTGTGGCCTGTACTACGAACCTCGATTAGTGGGCGTTAGAGAGGTTACGTTGCGCGCTCAGCCTGGGTAGCTGGGACACGAATTCGATCTGGTTTTAGCGTCCGCTGTATCATGGTCAGCGCTGTACCATGATACAGCGACGCTAAACAAGATCGAAATTTCTATGCTCTCAACCAAACCTGTGTCGGGAGCAGGTTTTCAGCTAAGTTCAGCTTTCCTGCCCCTGCCTTGAACATGCCGTCATCATTACTGGGGTTCCGCGTGGACCTCAGGGCCCGTATCGTGTACAGGGGTCTCTCCGGTCTCTGACGCTCTTTAGGGACGATACCCTTGGCATTGTCGCTGAGAATTTTCTTTAGGAGAGAGAACAGGTTCTCATCAGAGAGTATTTGCTATATTTGATCGTCCTTGTTGGACCTTATAGTAGACAATGCTTACTGTTGCGCATTGTGTCCCGTGAGAGAGCAGTAGAGTGGAGGTAGCGCGTCAATCTTTGAATTTCGCGGAGGGGGGGTTTCGACTCGCCAAGTGCGCGTATTTTATGTGAGGTTTAAAAAGTCCCAATTTCTCAATGCATATGGAATAGTTATTCACCAGAGGTTTATGGAATAAATTTTTGTGCCTTATTTTGAACTTGAACCCATATATTCAAAGGCCGTACTGGAATACACATATATGGGTAAAAGGCATGATGATAGACCCGCGAGATCTTGAACCCCGGTTGTTGGCGTTCGGGTCTTATACTAATCACTACGCCAGCTGTGTTCGTAACTGCTGCAATCCGCTACTAGAAACGGTTCCGGACACGTTTCGGCTGAGGGCTCTAGCAGATGTGCATAATTATCAGAATATGAAATTGGTAAAACTGATCTATGCAACCTTAGTAAAAATAGAAGAGGCAAGTATCCGTAAAACAAAGTGCCGTTTTGGGACGGTTCCGTGCCGCTACCGTATCCAGTGGATAGCCCACATGGACTATAATTGTTTTCTATTTGTCTTCGGACCGTGTTTATGTTTTTATGAACGGTTTCTGGTGGAAATTGGCTCTTAACTTGGAACAGCACATGGTGTAGCCTCTCACGGGTCTGCTTTTATTGCTGCTTCTCATTATATTCCTTTCTGTTTATTCTGTGCCTTACTTTGGTTTTGTTTGTTTTTTCTGTTACATTTTAGATAATGACATTGAAGAGAAATTCTCACCTATGAGGAAAATGGCCCTGTGTGACCAATCAACCAGCCAACAGGAAGCGCCGATTGCATTGATTGGTCCACTGAAGCTGTGGCCCAGAGCGGAGCTTAAGCAGAGACTGGTCAACAGCCAACCAGAGCGCTTCGCTGGGGCTGTCCCTCCGTAAGAAAGATAACAACCCAATTATTTTCAAAGCTTTAACTGACTATGCCAAATACATAGCATTTTGTTTTTTTTATGTTCCAGACACTCACAGGAGTCGTCGCGATGGAGAGTCAGCGTGCGCCGAAGACTACTATTGATGTCTCGTCAGGCATTTGAAGCAGGAATTAGCCGCCGGTAGAGGGCGGTCAGATATTCAATGTATTTGATCTGATTGGTCAACTCTATAGTAGTAATCTTTGTCAATAATCTCAAGCTACTATTTTTGACCCGCAGAGTAAGATCCCGCATGATATACGTGTCCTGTTTGACATGAGGATAGAGATAATGGACAATAAAGAGCGCTGGGGTAGCGAAAGGATGGTAGGCGCGACTTCAAATAAAATAAACTAAGCTTTTGCCATTGTCCAGGATACCCATGATCTTCCATCATATCACAACCATCCAAGTCTCAGTTCCAACTACTTCCCGTCCCATAACCCTCTGCGCTGGAATTCCTCCTGCTCAACCCAGGGCACACTGCAAAAGTCAAGGCTTTTGTCTGTCATGACACACAATTGAGACGGAGGGTCAGGGGTTTAATCTGGGCCTTTCATTGGGATCTGTATCTGTAACAGCTTGTTGGGGAAAACAACATAATGTGTCTCCTTTACGTTTAATGAAACTTTTCTGAAAAATGTCCCCTTTTAGAACCAATAATGTTTGTCCGGTTTTTTCTATCTGTGACAGCGACAATTTTCAAAAATCTTAAAAAGGTTCTTTTCGGTTTCCAGAAAGATTAGCATTAAACACAATTTGGTACACATGATCTATGGACTTCTCGGATTCTAAATTTAGTTCAATTATTTTTGAGAGCATAAAATAAATTTGCAGATTTAGTGTGGAAATCTAATTTCTCAAATATTCCAAGCTCCAATACACTCCAATCAATACACTTTCCATCGCACATCTAGCGTGGACCCACGCCTAATATGCTGTATGTCCAAAGAGGCAGATTTTCAAACAGCTGTTTACTACAAATCAACACTCGCACCTGGTGGTATAAATAGGTCACCTTTAACGTGTGGATAAAGTTTTGCATCAATATCCAATTTATGACGTCAATGTCAATTACAGTATTTGCTCTTCAAGTGTAATGTAGCTCTTAACCTATGGGGGGCTATAAAATAACACAATGCCAGTTTACTATGTCTGTGTTTTTAGAGGCAAAATACCACAGGGCTGAAGAAACAAAGACCTGTCTGAACAATTGTTTAGTGGTGAAGTCCAAGTTTCCTCGTGACTCATTCACACTTTGAGCACAAATGCCGGTCTGACTAAAGGAAATTAAGAGTGCTGGAGAAGAGCGTCATTATTGTGGCTACTCACCAGGGTAGTCAGCTCTCATCACCAGGGCTCAGTGGTCAAGCTCTCTCTACCAGGCCAGTGGTCTAGCTCTCAGCTCGTGGTCCACTCTCTCACCAGGGCTCAGTGGTCCAGCTCTCTCACCAGGGCTCAGTGGTCCAGCTCTCTCACCAGGTCTCAGTGGCATCAGCTCTCTCACCCGAGGGCTCAGTGGTCCAGCTCTCTGCAACCAGGGTGCACGTGGCTCCCAACCGCTGGCTCCCTCACGGGCTCAGTGGTCCACGCTCTCTCACACCAGGCGGCTCAGTTGAACCTTGGGCCAGCTGGCTGGTCCTTCTCCTCCTTTCAGTCAGGTGCACCATGTACCGTGATCATTTTGCACTGTTTATCTAATGTGTACAAGAGTCCTGCTTGGTACGTGTAATCATTTCAATACAAACAAACGCTGTCAAATATTAGTGTTCCTCTAAATCCACGCGTTAACGATTAGTCCCATAAGGAATCAAGACCTGGTTTAAAACGGTTTAAAACGGAAATCATTCCAACAACACATCCTTCTCTCTCTGTGTCAACACCGTCTTTGAGTTTGATTCTAGCGCCAGGAGGTGAGTTTAATCCTGGATCACGTCCATGGCAGATCAGCCATTCCCAACATCGCCGTCATTTAGCGTCATACACCACATATACCTATCCCCAGTGTTCAAATAGAGTAGAATGAAAGAAGGAAGATGTTTTTGTACAATAGCTCAATACCTTATAAACCATTTCAATAACCTCCTGAATTCCAGGTAAACTGATTAGAATCTGGCGAGTTTGAGAAGAAACTTGTATGGGACCAGCTCAGACTCTGTGAGACAGGTCATCAACACTGGGAAAGATCTGCCTTCTCTGTCTGCATACACAGGTTGTAGATATGCCAAAAACATTGTTTTGGTCAGTTTATCGACGATCATTGCTGATTATGACTACTTGGTGTTCATTTTTTTTTTTGCTCTTAACTTTCTCAGTCTCTGAAGATATTGAGGAGTTCAGAGCTGAAAGACCCTACATCATCTTCATCGCGCCCACTTCACAAGAGAGACTGAGGGCCCTCTGGCCAAGGAAAATGAAGAACCCCAGGGTAGCAGATCCGTCAGTTTGGCCATTTTCCATCCTCCCAACTCTAGTAGAAAATGCTCTGTCCTGTATCGGAAGACTCTGATCCACTCATGAAGAGGCTCCTAATTATAAGATGTCCAGATCTAAATGTGAGTGTAAGACATCATTTTAACACGTTGTTCTCCGTGTGTTGTGCGGCCGGCAGCCGGAAGCAGCCGAGGAGCCTGCGCATCGTGATCGAGAAAGCACGGGGAGATGGAGCAGAGCTGCGGCCACCTGTTTTGACGCGGTCATCGTCAACACAGACCAGGATAAAGGCCTACAGCGAGCTGCTACGCCTCATCAACAAGCTGGACACAGAGCCGCAGTGGGTCCCCTGCTCCTGGCTCCGTTGATCTCCTCCTGCTGTCCAACTATATATATATATATATATATATAATATATATATATATATATATATAAAATACACACACAGACTGTCCTATTTAGATCAGGAGACTCGCTCACTTTCTTTGAGTTGGTTTATACGGAGATGCACACTTGGCCATTGAAGCAGGCTGCTTCACGAGTGCTAGGACAGACCTCAGACTCTGATGTTAGACAACGCTGCCCCTTTAGTTATCTTGTTGCCCCAGGAAGAATGGAACAGGGTGTTTCTAACCGGACCGTTTGGAAAGGAATACGACGTGATGCATTTTTACTTCAAATTGAGGACATACTAGAAATACTTCCTTCCAATGAGGAGTTGGCCTTATCCTAACTCTGCGTCTCTGAAATAACTGTTTTTCACGTTAGCACACAAATATTGATTTGATAAAAGTGTAATGCCTTTATAGTGTTACTTCACCTTTCTATTTTAGAATTCACAGATATCTTAAATCGCAAGTAATCTTTGTAAAATCCAATGGCTTTTAAAGCAATTTTAGTAAATTACAACGGAAAACCTGGATGTATTCCACATTGTTGGGTTAGTCAGTCTTGTCCATAAAGAGGCCCTTAGTGCACAGGAAATGTGAAACTCTTAACTCACCACTGTTTTGGTTTTTGTTTTAGTCTGTTTTTGTGGAATGAAAGCAGATGCTGCTTAAATCTGTGAATACACAAGTGTTTGCCGGCTGTTGCTGGCATGCTTGTCAAGCCCCTTTATTACTACTTGCATAAAGCCTGAACACGCATCTGTGCCTGATATTTAACCTGATATTATTCTCTTGCACTACAAAGTCTTTTTTTCCTCAATTCACAAACAACACTGCTATCTTGCCTGGACAGACTGCCTGACACTTATGTTCACACACAACTCAGTCTAGGACCCAGGATACAGCACATCTATTTATAACCATAGGACTTAGATGAATGTGTCCTATGTTTCTGCTTATGGCGGTCGCCCAGTCCTGAGCTGAGTTTTCTTATGTTGCAATATTTCCCCTTAATTGCCTTCATTTTTATCTTGATCGAACCCTCACTCTATGAATATACATACGTTTTAGCCTGGGTGGGAAGTAGGAGTTTTGAAATGTTTTGATCCTTCCTTTATTCTGGGAGTTTGTTTGAATGTGTCACTGTGTGCAAGTTTGTCTCTGTTTTGTCCTGTGGAAATGTGGGGCGCGTGTCTCCCCGTCAGTCTCTGTGTGAAGTATTTACCTGAAGTAGATCTGACACCTTATCACTGTTGTTATCACTTGAGTAGAACAATTATATATTATATTATATATATATTTGTAATAATAAATAGATTTATGAAGTTCTGTAATGCATGGATTGCTGACTCCGTCTCCCTGGCTGGTTTGTGTCCCGATGGGGAGGCTGGGCTAAGTGGAGTTCAGCTGTTTTGAATGCAAAGTAGAATATTCAAATCACTTCCTGTTTATTGGACATCACATTCTTTTTTTTTCTATGACTATTCCACAATAAATAGATGATCGCTAGTAAACCTTGGTGTCATTGCATTAACTTATTGTAAATTGGATAATGTGTCTTGTTGTTTTTAACTGTCTTCAATGTAGATTATACATTATAATTACAAGTGATTAATTGATAAATAAACTGAGGTATTGACTTAAAAGAAAATGATGTGTAAAGAGTAAAGAGTGCATAGGTATGGATACAGCCGATAGCCCCTCCAAACAGAATCCCCCGAAGCCGTTTCAAAGAGACGCCGAAGGTGGACTCAGACACGCTCCCCACATGTTTGTTCCCACAGCCCTATATCCCACATTTGTTTTTTGTTTTTTCAAAATTAGGCCCTATGTTCCCACAACCCTATGTTCTCAGATTTCTACGAATTTATCAAAATTAGGCCCTATGTTCGTACATTTCCAATATTTCTACCCCTGCCTGGTAGCTAAGGGTTCGCCACTCATTCCCGCGGCTGACTTTTTGAAGGAGCGAGCTAACTTCACAAAATCGGCCCGTGCGACAACCAACGCCTTTAAGGTGGGAACAGTCTATGCGGTTCCTCTCGTCAGTCCAAGTAATATTGTTCATTATGGAAAATATCCTCTCAATGTGAGCATTTTTGCCAGGCAGACAGACGGCAAACTTACAATTAGACAGATTTTGGTACGGAATCCCCTGCTTCTGAAATGCGCGAAGGTCTCCGCCCAGCGTTCGCTGGTTTCCATCAGCATTTCACTGCGACAATCCCTGTTGTGTATTATGGAAGAAATTAACCCTATATTCTATGACAAATTATGATTATTGTCAAGCATATACACGTGGACAAAATTGTTGGTACTCCTCTGTTAATGAAAGAAAAACCCACAATGGTCACTGAAATAACTTTAAACTGACAAAAGTAATAATAAAAAAAAGTACTGAAAATTAACCAATGAAAATCAGACATTGCTTTTGAATTGTGCTTCAAGAGAATAATTTAAAAAACAGACTTAATGAAAAAGACCTGGACAAAAATGATGGTACCCCTAGAAAAGATTGTAAATAATAAGACCATAGGGAAATGTTAAACTAAGGTGTGTCCTCTAATTAGCATCACAGGTGTCTTCAAACTTGTAATAAGTCAGTTTGCCTATTTAAGGCCCATCAGCTCTATGTTCACAGACGCAAAAATGAAGCATACCAAGAAAAGAACACTGTCCCTACTGTGAAACATGGAGGAGGCTCAGTTGTGTTCTGGGGCTGCTTTGCTGCATCTGGCACAGGGTGTCTTGAATCTGTGCAGGGTACAATGAAATCTCAAGACTATCAAGGCATTCTGGAGAGAAATGTGCTGCCTAGTGTCAGAAAGCTTGGTCTCAGTTGCAGATCATGGGTCCTTCAACAAGATAATGACCCAAAACACACAGCTAAAAACACCCAAGAATGGCTAAGAGCAAGACATTGGACTATTCTGAAGTGGCCTTCTATGAGCCCTGATCTAAGTCCTATTGAACATCTGTGGAAGGAGCTGAAACATGCCATCTGGAGAAGGCACCCTTCAAACCTGAGACAACTGGAGCAGTTTGCTAATGAAGAGTGGGCCAAAATACCTGTTGACAGGTATTTTGCAAAAGTCTCATTGACAGTTACAAAAATCGTTTGATTGCAGTGATTGCCTCAAAAGGTTGTGCAACAAAATAATAAGTTAAGGGTACCATCATTTTTGTCCAGGCCTGTTTAATTAGTTTTGTTTTTTTAATAAATGATTCTATTGAACCCACAATCAAAAGCCAATGTCTTGATTTTCATTGGTTAATTTTCAGTACATTTTCATTTATTATTACTTTTGTCAGTTTCAAGTTATTTCAGTGACCATTGTGGGTTTTTCTTTCATTAACAGAGGAGTACCAACAATTTTGTCCACGTGTGTACATATATTAATGGTGGAAAATAGCTAGTCACAGTCACGCCAACTTCAGGTCAACATTGGGGGCGGTCATAAATAATTTGTTCAAATGTGTTCCACCAAAGAACAGGCTATAATACTTCTCCAAAGTCCTGCTTTCAGAATTTTTGGCTCAGAACAAGTAGTTCATTATTTATTTACGGATAATTTAAGTGTATTTCATTTGATTTATTCCAAAATGTGGTTGTGGACTTGTGATGATTTATGATATGATTTAACTATCTATCAATTCAGGAATGCGTTTCACAAGTGCGTTACGAGTGGCGGGGCGCGCACTTATTTTCCATAAACATGCCTGCATAAATGGGAGTAGGCCTAGCTTAATTACATTTCATTCATAATTTAGAAATTTAAAACGCATATTGGCCTTAAACAGTAGCCCACCAGGCTGCTCGTGTGTCGCTGCTTTAAAGCTTATTTAGCGTCGTATTCATAGAGCTTGACGTAGCGATAGCCTATGCCTACGTTGCAAGGCCATTATTTTGGGAACCAAAGAAACGCAAGACACCCGTAGGCTATTCTTAATTCATTTTAGATCTAACATTGTCGGGCAATTCAATTAAACATTGAATGAACGTCGTTTATTACCATTGTTCCATTCTATTGCGGTGCTATAGGCTATATTATCAACGCTGTTATCAACGCTATGTTATCAACGCTATGTTATCAACGCTATGTTATCAACTCTATGTTATCAACGCTATGTTATCAACTTTATCAACGCTATGTTATCAACTCTATGTTATCAACGCTATGTTATCAACTCTATGTTATCAACGCTATGTTATCAACGCTATGTTATCAACTCTATGTTATCAACTCTGTTATCAACTCTGTTATCAACGCTATGTTATCAACTCTATGTTATCAACGCTATGTTATCAACTCTATGTTATCAACGCTATGTTATCAACTCTATGTTATCAACTCTATGTTATCAACTCTATGTTATCAACGCTATGTTATCAACTTCTATTGTTATCAACTCTATGTTATCAACGCTATGTTTATCAACTCTATGTTATCAACGCTATGTTATCAACTCTATGTTATCAACTCTATGTTATCAACGCTATGTTATCAACGCTATGTTATCAACTCTATGTTATCAACTCTATGTTATCAACGCCTATGTTATCAACTCTATGTTATCAACGCTATGTTATCAACTCTATGTTATCAACTCTATGTTATCAACTCTATGTTATCAACGCTATGTTATCAACTCTATGTTATCAACTCTATGTTATCAACTCTATGTTATCAACGCTATGTTATCAACTCTATGTTATCAACGCTATGTTATCAACTCTATGTTATCAACTCTATGTTATCAACTCTGTTTTCAACTCTGTTATCAACTCTATGTTATCAACTCTATGTTATCAACTCTATGTTATCAACGCTATGTTATCAACTCTATGTTATCAACGCTATTTTATCAACGCTATGTTATCAACTCTATGTTATCAACGCTATGTTATCAACTCTATGTTATCAACGCTATGTTATCAACTCTATGTTATCAACTCTATGTTATCAACTCTATGTTATCAACTCTGTTATCAACTCTATGTTATTGTAGCCGAGCGTTCTGGGTTCAACTATACTAATTATTATATAAAACAAAGAACGGGACCAGAGACAAGGTAGTGCGTTCAGCAGCCCACTCGGCTTCCCTTTAATCACCCCTCCCCCTTTACAGTAGCTCACGAGGGACACACCTCCTTTTCCAGCCTAAACGCAGAACAGTCTGTTACACACGTCCCCTCCTCAATAAGAAACGTCCACGTTTCACCTGAACAAAACAAAACAAAAAAACAAAACATGGGGAGAATATCCCCCCAAATTCCCATCTGCTGTAACTCCAACAGAACAGCAATATAGGCAACACAAATAATCAGAACATACATCAAACACCTGAATTCCAAATCCTCTAAGCAGTGGTTAAGCGCAAACTATACAGTCACCCTGTAACCAGTGACCCAAACATACAACCAATGCTGCCAAACATTTGTGCAACACCTTGAGGCTATACACATAAACCCAACCTGAAACAAAATGAACAAAAACAATACAATAAACTCATTTGTTTTCACCATACATTTCACCTTTACATAAATTCAAATCTTTCTTTTTTTCTTTTTTTTATATCCAGCAAGCTTCCACTGCATTAACAAATCCAGAACACAATAACTTCAAAACATGACAAAGTCCTGCAAATGGGACGGAGGTCGCACCACTCGCCCACCGCGAGACTGTCCGGACCTGAGCTCCGGTAAGTTCCCACACAGTCCATTGTCCAACTCACCGGCCCGAGGCTGATCCCTGCTCTGTGGGAGTGAAGACTCGACCACAGGAGGAGAACCAACGGCAACAGGAGTGGCAGGAACAGTCTGTGTCGGCAATGGCAGAGTGTACGGTTTCAGTCTGTCATGATGAACCACTTGAGCCCGCTCCATCGGGTCGAGAGCGCTGATAATGCGATATGTTAGTGCAGCCTCCCCACCAGAAACCAGCACTTGCACGACCCGATATGGGCCCTTCCAGTGCGGTGCCAGCTTCATACGCCTTTCCGTGGGGTTATTCAGCCAAACCAGCCCACCTACACTGAAGGGACGGTGGCAGCTACTCTCGTCATGGTACAGTTTCTGTCTTTCGCGAGCCTCCGCAGAGTTAAGCCTGGCTGTGCCGAAGGCTGACTCCAGCCGCTCTGCAATGGTGGATGCATAATCCATCTGGGACCCAGTGCCCCGGGAGTCCAGATCACCAACAGGCACCAGCACGTCAGCAGGAACCCGGGCCTCACGTCCATGCATTAGGTAGAAGGGGGTGAAAAGGGTGCTGGCATGTTTAGAGGAGTTGTATGCAAAGGCGACTTGCTTCACATAAGTGTCCCATTCACCTCCATGCGAAAGCAACATCTTCGCCAGCTGATCGATCAGAGTTCGGTTGTGACGCTCCACCATGCCATCAGATTTGGGATTATAGGCAGTGGTGCGTGTTTTCTTAATCCCCAACCATTGACAGAGGCTCTGAATCACCTCTGCTTCGAACTGCCGGCCCTGGTCGGTATGCAGGATTTCGGGAACACCATGCACCAACACATAATCTCAAAAAGGCAGCGCGCGACTGAGTGTGCTGTCTGATTCGGTAAGGCATACAGGGCAACAAACTTTGTAAAGTAGTCCTCGACCACTAAGATGTACCTGTTCCCCCGAGATGTCATGGGCAGCTCCAGAATGTCTGCGGCCACCCTCTGCAGAGGACGGTCAACTTGGGACCCTCCCATAGGAGCCCTCGGCCCTGGGATTGGGCTCCTGCGAGTCTGACATGCCCTGCATTGCTCACACCACCGTCTTATGTCCCTCAACATGAAGGGCCAGTAGCAAGATTGCTTGGCTTTCTCCCACACACGTTCAGCGGAAAAGTGTGCAGCAGCCGGCCCCCCATGCAACTGTTGAAGGATCTCCGGCACCATGGCTGCAGGAACAACAGCCTGAATTTGTTTCTCTCCCGTGGTTTCAGGCAACGCAGTGCGGCACAGCAGCCCCTCCATTACCGACAGACGGTGGAACTCAGTCCATAACTTCCTCAAGCTGGCAGAGGAACCCCCGGGGAGTCTACGAGGCCGCCGCACCCTGCCCTGCTCCAACCAAGTCAACACAGCACTAATGTCAGGGTCTTCACGCTGTGCTGACCGCAATTCAGCTCCACCACCACTAAGTGAATACACCGGAACTGGCTCTGTTTGTGCCCCGTCTGCAGGCGGAGAGTGGTCAGACACCTCCACTGAGGCCACGGCGCAAAGCCCGGCTGAAGGAGCATCTGGCTCGACAAAGTCTGGAGACACGGGTCGGCGGGACAGAGCGTCCGCATTTTTGTGGCGGGCGCCATCCTTGTGGACCATGACCCAGTCAAACGGGTCCAACTCCAGCACCCACCTACACCTCCGTCCAGTAGGGTCATTATCAATGGCCATGCGCCTAAGGCCCAGCAGAGGGCGATGGTCAGTGATGATGCAGAACGTGGATAGTCCCACATAGTGTTTGAACTCACGGACTGCCCACACCACAGCCCATAGTTCCCTGTCGAAGGTAGACCATCTCTTCTGTGTGTGTGTGAGGGCCTGGCTTGCGTAGGCAATCACCTTCTCACAACCCTCTTCATCCTGCGCTAGCACTGCCCCAACCGAGTCTTTAGAGGCGTCGGTGTACACCTTGAAAGGAAGTGCAAAGTTAGGTAGCGTAACTACCGGAGAAGATGTAAGCACTTGCCGGAGGTAGGTGAACGCCGCCTCACACTCAGCCGACCACTCAAAGGGCACATTCTTCCCTGCCAGCCGGTTCAGTGGGCAGCGTGCTGGGAGAAATTACGCACAAATCTCCTATAATAGGAGCATAGACCCACAAAGGCCCTGACCTCTGACGGGGTGCGGGGTGTTGGCCAAGTTCTCACCTTATCAGTGTTCCGCGGGTCTGGTTGGAGACCATCCCTGGAGACCACGTGGCCCAAAAACACGACATGGTCCCTGGCAAAGTGGCATTTCTTGGAATTCAACTTCAGGCCAGCCAGCTGGATCCTAGAAAGGACTTCATCCAAATGAAGGAGATGGTCTGAGAATGTACGGCTGTAAATCAGTATATCATCCAGATATACCACACAAATGTGCCATGGCAGGCCCCTCAGAATGAGCTCCATCATTCGTTGAAACGTGGCTGGAGAATTGGTCAGACCCATAGGCATAGCCCGCCACTGATACAGGCCCCGGCCGGTCGTGAAAGCTGTCTTCTCGCGATCCTCCTCAGCCAGTTCTACCTGCCAGTAGCCATTCGAAAAGTCAAGCGTGCTGAACCAGGCCGAGCCAGCCAGAGCATCCAGGCTATCATCCACTCGCGGAAGGGGGTGTGAGTCTTTGATCGTCACTGCACATTCAGCCGACGATAATCAATGCAGAACCTCCACTGTCCCCCTTTCTTCCTCACAAGCACCACTGGAGATGCCCAGGGGCTACAACTCTCCTCCACAACTCCGTCAGCCAGCAGTTCAGCCACCTGACGTTCAATCTCTGTCCGTTTCCCAGGTGCTGCACGATAAGCACGCTGCTTCACAGGGGGGTGGTCCCCAGTCCTTATATGGTGTTTGATCAGTGTGCACCTGCCCGTGTTTCTGTCGCCCAAGTTAAAGACATCAGTGAACCTCTGCAGCAACTCAGCCAGCTTGGCCCTCTGCTCAGTCGTAACAGGAGACTCCTCCAAGGAGACAGGGCCTGCAGCAGCCGGCGGCACAGCTGGATGATTGTCGACGACACGAGGCGGCACAAAAATGTCTCTCTTTCCGACTGGGTAAAACTCACCCAGGTGTAGACCCTGCCTGAGTTCAACTGCCTCCCCTGTGGGATTGAGGATGCGGGCTGAGGTCACACCATTCCTCACACTGCTCACTGTACGAGCAACCACCAGCCCCGTTGTTTCTGGAATGTTAGGCTCCAGATATCCCTGAAAGTCTGCAGCGGGTTGACTAGCTCCAGCAGGAGTGAGAATGTTCACTGGCACCAGAGCCTCACTCAGCGGGGGAATGGTCATGACGTCAGCGAGGGATACGTTACAACAACTTGGGACCAACTCTCCACCCTGAAGCAGGGGAACAGAAAACGTCCCCATAGTTTGTAAAACACCCTGCCGATCTCCAAATCCATAATGGCATGATTCGTAGCCAGAAAGTCCAGTCCGAGCAGAACACACTGAGTGGATTCCTTAAGCACATGGAAAGTGTGCTGCCAGCAGGTTCGGGCCCAGACGGAAGGTGATCTCACTGGTACCCCAGTTGTGTCTAATTTTGTCCATTAACTGCCCGAGAGTCAATATAGTTCTTTTTCAGGGGCCTGTTTCGAAGGGCAGGGACTGACATACGGAATTCTGCACTAATCAGTGACACCGAGGCCCCTGAGTCCACCAACATGAGAACCTCTGTGCCCTTCAACCAACACCCCTGGACAGGAAGAAGATTGCTTGGCCAGTATAATCCATACAAGCAATGTCATTGGAAAGAGTCATGGCTCAAGGGACACCATCATAGGAGTAGCTGGCGTTGTGGGCCTCGACACCAGCTACCGGCCGTTTCCCTGATGGCCGTTGTCAGCATCCTGCTGTCGTGGCAGGAAGTGCACGCCGCGTCGCCTGGGCTCGTCCTCACGTCGCCTGGGCTCGTCCTCACGTCGCCTGGGCTCGTCCTCACGTCGCCTGGTCTCGTCCTCACGTCGCCTGGGCTCGTCCTCACGTCGGGCACGCCAGTTCGGGCTAGGGCTTCTACCCCCAGGCGGCCTGGAGGGCATCCCAGACGGATCTGAACGATAGCCACGACGAGACGGAAAACCCCCCTGCTGGCGCGGGGACCGCCCCAGGCTCGGGGGAGCGGCCCACCGGTGTTCCTCTCACGAGAGCCTCTCAACTGGCAGCCCCACTCGCCACAGGTACAGTTACAGCCTCCTCCTGAGGGCGAGCGAAACCTTCGCCCCCTTGTGTCAGCATCCCTCCGCCCTCAGTAGTCCTCCGATTTTCCTCACAAAAGTTCTTTTATTCCCACTCCATGGTGTGCCATGTCCTCTGTTAGCTTCTCAACAGCTCTCTGGAGACCATCAGAGACTGACACGGACTGTAACAGATGGTCCCCACCACCGTAGGCAGCAGCAGCAGTACTTCACGTAGTCGCTCTCTGTAGGGTCCATTCCTGGGCGTTCTCACCATCGCTCCGCTACGTGCAAAGCCTCCTCCAGGTCCGTAGCGCCCATCTCCAAACACTTGGCTTTCAACGCCGGGTCAAGACCAGCCAGGAAGCGCCGAAACTTCTCCTCCTCGCTGTGTGCAACACCCACCTTATATATCGGAAATATGCTCACTCGTGACCAAGGCCGGCTCACAGCATCAGCAGCGTACACCTCAGAGACTTTCACAGACAGCAAGCACACGCACTGACAGGCCTGCCTGAACGCGGCCATTAACTTGTCTCTGTCCCAAACGCCTGCTCAGTTTTTAATTGCAGATAATCCAACTTGGTTCCGCCATCAGGAACGACTGTCCCCAGCGAAACGGCGACTGCGAGGCGAGTGGGCAAATCCTGACCAGCTCCTCCGTACCAGCCGTGCCGCCCCATGCCCGTGGCGCCGACCGGCCACTCCAACTGCCTCGCCCAGCTGAAGGAAAACTCTGGCTCCCCGCCCCGGTAAAAGGAGCAGGCAGGTCGATCCTTTACAGCTCCGCCCGGCGAGTATCTGCCCCAGCAATGCATTGCCACTGGGTTTAAAAGGGTCCTCGTCTGCCTCCACATGTCAACCGTCTATCACGCAGCCGTGAGGTCAGCCAGCTAGCTATACTGGGGCAC